>PVKC010020883.1:0-18422 GCA_004027635.1 Crocidura indochinensis
AAGTCGCTCCTGGCAGGCACGGGGGACCATATGGGGAACCGGGGGATCGAACCGCGGTCCGTGCTAGGTTAGCACAGGCACCTTACCTCCAGCGCCACCGCCCGGCCCCCCGGAGTGTCACTTCTTAGTAGTGAGGAGCCATAGGTAATCTGGGTCATTCTATAGACAAGGGGACCCTATCCTCTGAACCCCAAGCCAAGACATATGGTTTGAAGATAAATTCAGGTCTGCTTCCTGCAGCCAAAGGTCTTCTGGCAGCACAATCAGGACACTTGGGCTTGGCTCTCCCTCAAATACACAGAGGACTATGGTTCCCAAACTCTGCTCCAGACGACGATTTGGAAGCTGGACCAGCTGGAGTTGAGCCTGTAATCAAATCACATTTGTTTTCTCCCAGACCACTGGGGAGAAATGTCAATGTAGTGATTTTGCAAGTTTATGTGATTCTCCTATATCTTTTCCGCTGCTTTAATTAGATGTTCAGATTTTGCTCTTGGAGGGTAATCTCTGGTATGAGGGAGCAACTCATCAATTCATTAGGGCAGTGCCCCTGAACTTCCCTACCTCTGATATATGCTGGCTTAAGTGGGGCTAGAGAGGGACCTTGCGGCCCAAGTTTAAGGATCTAGCATAAACAAAGCTGTGCCTACCCTTCACTTCCTTACTTCCCAGAGGAATTTCAAACAGACCTATACTTCATAAATGAGAACAAAGAGGCAATGCAATAGCAGTCAGGGAACACAGGAAGCAAGGAAGTGGGGAATTGCAGCATAAAGAACTGAGGGAGACTTGAGCATATGTGGGAAGCGAGGTGAGAGAAGGAAGCAGGAGGAGGAGAGCTGACTTCAGACTGAAGGAAATTGGAAGAGGAAGAACATGTAGTCAAGGAGAGGTGGCAGGTGGCTGAGGAACATTCATGAGTTGGAATGTTCCATGGAAACTTTTATAATATTGGAGCATGAAAGTTCCACTTCCTTGAATCTTCAATGAATGATACTGATTACATACAGGTACATACACAATATAGTCTGGCTCAAGAACTACAAAATTAATTTTGTTACATTTTGAAGCCATTCCTGGAGTGTACTAGAGGGTCATTCCTAGCTGTGCTTAGGGGATCATGAGGTGATAGGGATTGAACCAGGATTTATTGCAGGCCAACTGTAAGCTCCAGGCCACTGATTTCCACTCTGGGATGAACTTACCCACCTTTTGTAGTTCTGAGGATCAAAGTCATGTAAGGTAGGTGCTCAGCCATGGAATAAATTCCCCAGTCCCAAAATCTGAGTCAAGAGTCTAAAATATCAAACTCAGGGCTGGCAATATGGCACAAACAGTAGAGCATAGACCTCACATATACAAACCCTCTTTCCATATGGCAAACAACATCCCTCTCCCCTTTATTTCCATGTGTGACCATGGTGGCCCTCAATACCACCAGGGTCAGGCACTGCCAGATATGGCTCTCACAACAATAAAACATCAAATACAGGGCCCAGGAGATAGCATGGAGGTAAGGCATTTGCCTTTCATGCAAAAGGTCATCGGTTCGAATCCCGGTGCCCCATATGGTCCCCTCCCCCCGCGCCTGCCAGGAGCAATTTCTGAGCATGGAGCCAGGAGTAACCCCTGAGCACTGCCGGGTGTGACCCAAAAAGCCAAAAAAAAAAAAAAAAAACATCAAATACACTGGCATATTTTGATGGTGTTTCCGTACGAGGACCTAACTTCAGGGCCAATTAGAATGCAGTTTTAAGCCATGCATCAATAGGGGGTGCAACCACAGGCCCTGGTTTTGTAGGTAGCATAGGGTCAGTCTATCACTGCATTAGCTTTCCTATCTGCTGAAAAGAGAGCACAGGTGATATCAGTGAGGTAGAGGTCCAGGATTGAGTCTAGAAATATGAGACACGACCAGAATAATCATGTAGTGGCTTAGAACAGCTAGCTGCCTTGCAATGGCATGGCCACAAGTTCAAAACCCTAGTGTTTTACATGGTACTACAAAAAGAAGTGTACCCCCTGGATGAGAATGAGACTAGAAGGACCTGCAAACATCATGATCAAGAAACACGACCTTTGTCAAGCACAAGTATGAGCCTCCACTGAAGAAGAGCGTATTGGTACAATCTGGTGCACAAACCTGAGGTATTTTTTACACACACACACACACACACACAACCAGCACCACCAGCAGCAGTGAATTCAGGTGCTCATGCCCTACACTAAGTACAGGCTCTGTGGACTAGTGTCGCAGATGTAGAAGGCAAAAACATAGCACATACACTAATTCTTTTGAATGTCCACCAGCAAAGAGAACAAAATATACATGCAGCTGGCCCAGAAACTAATGGACACCCAGAAACAGCCCTTCCTGTCTGCAGTTTGGCCAGGCATCTGCGCACCTGTCATGATTCGCTTGTGTGCCTATGTCTATGATCCACACAATGGGGACTTGCTTGATCTGTAATTCCTGGTGCTCTACCCAAAGGGGCCTCTCTTTCCAAATGTTATCTCCTAAATTCACCTAAGTTCCCCCAACCCCTTCAGAGAAATAGATAAAAATGTGATATTGGGCAAGTTGTGCAAATTCAGGACCCAGTGTTAGCCTGTCAATGATCAAGGTGTCTCTGTGAACCTTGGATATGATGGATATGATGCCATCAATAAAGAAATGTCTGCCCCCCCCTTACAAAGAACCCTGCAGTTCTAGAGGATTCCACAAATAAACTTTGTTACTACACACATGTTGGCTCAACCAAAACTTACTTCCCTTAACCGTCCAGATTTAAGGGGTTGGAGTTAGGGAGATTGTTGGTTCCTAAAGCAGGAGAGCCACAGGTATTCTTGGTTTCCTGGCCATTTTCCCAGAAACTATGGGAGACTCATTGGACTCAACATTTCCAGCTGTTGGGAGCATCTCTCTGGGCCTTGAGGCTCCCTCATGCTCTCACAGAACTTTGTTTAGGCTTCTGTTACGTGGTTCTTGTGCTGCTTTTGAGACAAGTTTTCCACTGTTTTAAATGCCAGTCTTGTCATGTCTGTAAACATCAGTTCATATTCCTGGAATAAATCTTTTCTGTGTTCCATTCAGCTGCCCAAAGGGGCACAGATGGCATGTTTTATGTGGTGGACACTATTTACACTTCTACCCCACAGAGGCCTATGAGATGCCACAAATGGAGCCCACACAGGAAGACAGTTCTGGGCCCAGAGACATTTGTCCTGAGTGCCAGGAAAGGACACACCCTAAAGTACACAGGGTACCTCTGTACAAACACACATCCTCTGTTCATGACTGGGGGGGGGGTGTCAAAGGAACCCCTAGCAGGCACCCAGAGAGGCAGCTCTTGCCCATGTGCCAGCAGGGTGTATATGGCTTTTTATAGCTAGAAGCAAGGAACAAAACACAGAGAATGCCCAAGATTGATCATAAAGTTAAAACCATTAACTGTTGGGGGCCAAAGCAACAGCACAGTGGGTAGGGTACTTGCATTGCTTGGGGGTCATCCAGATTTCATTCTCAGCACTCATTTCCCATTTCCCCATTTCCCACCGGAAGTGATTTGTGAGTACAGAGCCCGTAGTAAATGCTGAGAGAGAACTCCTGGGTGTGGCCCAAATACAAACAAGCAAGCAAACAAACAAACAAACAAAAAAACAAATCAAAAGTAAAACCAATCAATCAGAAGTAGAAAGGCATTTATCTTGCATAAGAGTGTCCTGAATTAGATCTATGACACCGTTATGGTCCCCAAGCCTCACCAAGAGTTATCCCTCAGTGTAGAGATAGCAGTAAACTCTGAGTACAGTCAAGGGGGACCCACCAAAAAATCATTAACCAAGCAAATCCTCCCTTATAGAAAGGCTCACTACACTTATTTGCATTTCCTTGGCATCTGTTTGCTGAGTCCCAATATATTCTTCCCACTACACTGATGGACAGTGAGAAACTCAGAAGACTTGACCTTGTCAAGACCTCAGGATATGCAGTCAATGGGTGCAAAAGTTGGGGGATGGGAGGAGAGTGGGAAGAAGGAAAAAGTCACTTTATATGGAAAAATACTCGGAAGGAGCTGTGGCAGCCGCCTCTGTCAATGTCTGAGAAAGCATTTGCAGAAAATGTCAACAGATTGCTTCTTGTGTTGGAGCTGTGCAGGCTCAAAAAGTTTATTTTAGCAGGGCATTTTGCTTAAAATTGGCTGGTTTGGGGTATTAAGAATGTCTTTTAACTATAGAACCTACATTATGAGGTCCTTGTTGCGTTTTATCAATTTTCCATAAATCAGAATGACATATGTAAGAGACCCCCTTCCCAAACTGGGCCATAAGACCAACTCACTCTTCGTATTGCATTTATACTGAGTTCTTTTTTCCTTTCTTGCCACTATTCCAAACCCCCTTCCTTTTTTTTTTTTTTTTTCAACAACTTAGTTGCTATGCAGAGGCTTAGAGCTCCTGCATGGGGATCAGTTCCAGACCTTGGTTTGATTTGAAACAAGCCAAGCAAATTTCCCTGAATGTGATTTCAAAAGGTTTTCCTATTCCGCTCATCAGGCGATTGAAGGCAGCTGAAAGCAAGTTACTATTTGAGCTCAAATCTTCTCAAGTATTTGGTATGACTCAGTAGACACAGTTCAGATGAACGCCCACTGCTCTTCTGAACCATTCGCTCAGTAAGTCTCAAGGCAGGAGTAGGTCTCCAAAGCTAATTTCCAAAGGCAGATGGTTTATACTTTCTGAGAAAGTCTCTCTCTTTCATTTTCACTTTTCTTTCGGGCGCTTTCTCCACTTTCTCTCTCCATATCACATTAACTAGATGTGACTCCAAAAGTTAATGGTAATTGCTTTCATCTTAATTTAGCAAAAAAGAGAGAAAAAGAGAGAAAGGAATGTAATTTGCAGAGCTGAGTGAAGGTCATTACAGGTGTGTTATATTAGTGTATTCATGAGCCCCCTGGGACAGGCCTGCTGAGCTATCCAATAACTTTCTTAATGTGTAATTACACACCATTGGACTATAATTGATTAATTGAAAAGAGAATGTAGGCAGATGTGAGGGCAAGACTTCTGCTGCTCATTAAATGAATATGTCCTTGTTTCTCTTTAATAAGTTAAGTGGAACTACTCAAAAGCAATTAAGTCAGTAGTGAAATTCATTAAATTTTAAGTAATTATTGGTATTAAATTCTGTAATAAAATTCAAGGCTCAGCACAGTTCTATTTTTAAAAAGAAGGATGATAATTCTATGGGGCCAATTTAAGAATGAAAGGTTCCGGAGAAAACGATATCCTGGATGAGTAACATTTTGTGTGGAAATCTAAAAGGCAGCAAGGGAAAAGAGAAAGGACAAGTGGAGAGGAAGTTTCGTTTACTTCCCAAATCATTAGAGAATGTAGTTGCCTAAACCCCGGAAAGGAGAAGTACTTTTGAAGTCATTCTTCCATTTGAAATCTCAATCCAATACCATACAGTGGTATAGTACTTGCCTTCCATGTGTAAGGCTGTGGGTTTGATCCCTGGCACCACAAAAAGCAGTAAAATATGAATCCAAATAGTTCAAAGAGAATTTTGGCGAGGGAGAGGAGCAGAGAACATATTTATAAATCTAACACCTTGAGCACTCCATTTGGTACCTTCGCTAGTAGCTAAATTCACACATGAACGTACATATGAGGAGCTGAATATAATTAGAAAGAAAATTCTTTCCAGGACCTACTCTTTCCCCTCGGAAACAAACCTGGGTCACAGGCGTGAAGAAGGGAGGATAAGGAGGAATGCTACTTTTTGGAAGGGGTCACACCGAGGTCTCACATATCCCACAGGTGGCTTCTATACCTTCTGTCATTTTTCGTTCTATCTATGAAACCTAACAACTCAGAAATGTGTCATAAAGGTGCCTAATTCAGCCTCATTGCTAAATTCCAGACATTCCCAACAACTCACACATAAGAACAAGTGGCAGCAGAATAGTCTGTGGGAAAATGCCAACAGGAAGTTGTTTCACCACGGTTTGTTCATTCATTCACACAGGAAACATTCTTGAACATGACTTGAGTCTTTATTAAGATCTTTTTGGGCCAGAGAGATAGTATAGGGGTAAGGCACTCACCTTGTCCACAGCCAAATATAGTTCATTTCCTGGCATTTTCTCTGAGAACTATTAGGAGTGATCCCTGAGCACAGAGGCAGGAGTTAACCCAGAGCACCACTGGGTACAGTCTTCCAAAATCAAAAATAAGATTTTTATAGATACAAAGTTTTTGTTTGTTTGTTTTTGGGCCACAACTGGTGATGCTCAGGGGTTACTCCTGGCTATGCACTCAGAAGTCACTCCTGGCTTGGGGGGCCATATGGGAAACCGGAGGATGGAACCGCGGTCCGTCCTAGGCTAGAGCAGGCAAGGCAGGAACCTTACCTTCAGCGCCACCGCCCGGCCCCAAATGCAAAGTTTTATAGGTGCATCTGTATCTCTGAAAATACAAATAATATAAAACAACTGGTGTATAGAGGTTTTACTGAAAATTTACAGAATGCCATTCTATAAAACTGCTGTTCATTCTAGAACCCTCCAAGTCACTTGTGCTTCACAGGTACTTAGTGAAATCTCCAGGATGGATGGATGTTAGCAAAAATGATGCTGGCTTTGGGAAAAGCATAAGAGTGCAGGCACAAAGCTCTCTGATGAACATATGGGAGCAGTGCAGGTTCACAAGGTGAACACATGGCACACAATATCACAATAGTCTTCCTTTCCCATACCAATGAGTTCCTGTGAACACTAAGTCAGGCAGCTCTTTACTTCTATCAGTATTGTTCATTAACTCCCAATGAGAAGATATCATTCTTTATACTTTGCAATACATTTACCTTCTAAACACAGTACTGGGAGGAGTTGGTCCTTGTGTATGGTGTTAGAAAACTGCATGTTTTCAATAGCCACAAACAAATACCTTAACCTTTAATAGCAATTCCATTTTTTGAGAGGGGTTCATGAATTAAATAACCAAAATTTTAAACAGGTTTTTGTTTTGTTTTGTTTTGTTTTTGCTTTGGTATTCACACCTGGTGCTTGCTGCTTAGGAGTTTACTCCTGGCTCTGCACTTAGGGATTACTCCACAGATTGCTCAGAGGACTACGTGGGAATCGAGGGATCAATCCTGGGTTGGCCATGTGCAAAGCAAATGCAAATGGTTTATACTTTCTGAGAAAGTCTCTCTCTTCCATTTTCACTTTTCTTTCTTTCAAAAATAGCCTACCTGCTGTACTACTGCTGAAGTGCCTTTTAAACATTTTTTTTTTTTTTGGTTTTTTTTTGGGCCACACCCGGTGACGCTCAGGGGTTACTCCTGGCTATTCGCTCAGAAGTCACTCCTGGCAGGCACGGGGGACCATATGGGGAACCAGGGGATTGAACCGCGGTCCGTCCTAGGTTAGCTCAGGCACCTTACCTCCAGCGCCACCGCCCGGCCCCCCCTTTTAAACAGTTTTAAGGGCAGAAGAAATGGCTTCTATGGGTTGAAGCACATTCTTAACATGCAGGATGCTTAGGTTTAATCTTTAGTACCTCATGGTCCCCCAGCACCCCTGGAAGTGACCTCTAAACAGTTTGGAGTCGTCACTATGCACCAGAGTGTGCTCACATCTGTTGCTCTTTAAATATAAAAAGATTTTAAAACTTTATGGACATCACATTGTTTTGTAGACATTGTCTTCCTATAATATAAACCAAAGATTAAATTCAAGATATAAAAACTATTCATACCCAATAAAGCAGGGAGAAAAATGTCCCTTCAAAAAGGGTCTTTTGGTTTGAATTATCTGGACTAGCTGTCTCCACTGAGGCAGCTCAGTTTTCGAATTGACTAATTTGATGACAAGTCAAAACATTGCTTAAACAATATGAAAACAAAATAAGGAAATATAAAACACAAAGAAGAAAATGTAAAATAAGGAAAAATAAAAATAAAAATGGTATTACAACTCTATTTTTCTGTTATTATTTTATGTACTCTTATTTAAATATAAATTACAGAAAATATGACATAAGTTACTGAAATACAGTAAATGTTAAAGGCTCTGAATTTTGTAATGAAATGCTCTGATTCATGTATACATCCACATTTTTACATAAATCATATACTTTTCCTCTATATATCACATACACAATGAATATGCATATATCATATACCTATGTATATGTATATATATCATATACCTATGTATATAACAAACATACAAGTATTTATAATTTCCACATGTTTTATTTTGTAAAGTTCAAACTATCTCAGCTATGCAAATATCTTTGTATTAAGTATATAAAAATATTTCTTCAAGTCAGAAACACTCTTTATTCCCCCAAGGAATATCACATTTTTGTACACATTTATCAGGCAATTTAGAAGTAAACACTACTAGTCAAAAGTGCTATACAATAGAGACTCCTTCCAAAATATTTCACATTTCTGAATAGCCTGGATACTTTTCATGTGCAAGTTGTAGCCTAGCACCTGCTCAATATGTAAATATTGCCTCCTTGCTTGACTTAGTCACTTAAAAGCTGATGTGGGTCTTAAGAGAGTAAAGAGGGCAGAGCACTTGCTTTGCAAGCAGTATGAGTTTAGATCCAAGGCACTACATATAGTGCCCCCCCCCAAGCTCTACCAAGAGTGATCCCTGCGCGCTGAGCCAGGAATAACCCCTGAGCACTTCGGGGTGTGGCCCACAAACAAAACAAAACAAAAATATACTGATGCCATTTCCCTTCTCTGACCATAGAAAAATGTGTCTTGCAGATTCTAGTACCATATCAGAATTAGGCTCACACTTTCTACTCCAAGGAAATGGAACTATATCAAGATCACAAAATAACAAAGTTCTCACACTAGTGCTGAGTTTAAACATTATCTACACAAATTGGTATTTTAAATGTGGACTGTAAAATCTGAAATGCACCTAAGGTACTTTTTTTATTTTGTAGGTTGAAACTTTTCTGAGATATTTTAACAATGATGGGAGATAAAGTGTACATTCTAACTTATAAAACACATACTATATTCTAATAAAATCTGTAGCTTTCTCTAGTGAAAGAAAAATAAACCATTGTTCATTTGTCAACATATCTTTATGATTTTTCAAGAAAAAAACTGATAAATATGCAACCCATAGTAGAATATTAGGCAATTTTTCTGGATATTACAGCAAAGTACTGCTTATTATTAGTATAGAGCTGCTTTATCTGGAGTGTATCTTAACTACCTTAGCATGAAAGAATGAACAAAATCATTTATCTGCTCCACTAAGGGAAAGTTCACTCAGTCAGGATGCCCAGTGGAAGTAGAACTACAGTTAACTCTGCTCTCAAACTCAACTGTAACCAACTAAAACATCCAGGATCAATCTTAAACATTTCATTGTCTTCTGTACTAATACCAGGGGGAGATGTGTTTGTATGCATCATGTGGCAAATAATTATTGAACATCTTTCTTTATAAGAGTTCACTAAATCTATATCAACACTGATGGTAGATACCATTCTTTTATATCACTAGGGAAAAGCAATGCCCATTAAAATCTAACAGGCCATCAATTGCATGCAACCCTGTTTCTGAGGTGGTAAAATGTTAGGGGAAAAGTGCACCTCTGAACCCAGGAAAAAGGTTGTAATCCAATATTTCCTGTAAGCAAGAAAAAAGACAAAACACCTGCCGCCCAGAGCTCCCGGCCAAGAGAGCCTCTTGTGGAATGAAATGAGAATGTCTCTATTCTAAGTTCCAGAAGGCCAGACAGGAGAAAGGGGGAGCTGGAAGAAGAGGCTGGAAGAAGAGGAATGAACTCATGACCCTTAGACAGCAGAGGGAGGAAGTATACAAAACACACAACTACAAAAGAGACTTCAAAACCAAACTACGACAAAAAAAGGGAATTCTTTGAAAGGTTTTCTTTTCCTGCGCCTGCTTACTAACATCTTAATCACGGACCTTTTCTCCCCTTTTCCCTTTTAAAATTCCCTCTGACTGGTTCCTTACCACCCCCCACAGTACCCCCCACATCCATCTTCAATTTCTTTGCCTCTCTTATTACTCACATATGTCATTCTGCTCAGCTCCAAATATTTTTTTTTTACCTTTCCTTTTTTTCTTCTAAGACACTTTTGCTCGCTTATCCTTCTAACCATTCACCAGCACATCTGTATCTGGATATAATTAATATTTGTTCAGGCTGGTTACTTGTGTACTGTTAGATCAATAATTGATTATCATATCTGATTTTCTGGTTTTGTCTGACATAGAGTTTCTATTAAGTCATCAGAGGCAAATTCTTTTGGTCTTCTATGCAATTAATTGTTTAGTCCTTACAACTGAAAGAGTGACAAGGAAGCTGACACCTGGCTCCATAAAATACTTGACTCCAAAAATCTAAACAGAAATAGATCAGTTCTCAACAAGGACTACAGTCCAACTGAATCTTTTTACAATAGTCTTATTCAACATAAAAAGAATAATTATTTGAAAATAGTCTTAGATCTCATCATTAACTATTGCTGTCAGATTTTTTAAAACAATATACTCAAATGTTTATACTACATTAACAATTTTTGCTAATACTCTACAGCTATAGATTGTTTCAAGTGTATCAAACTAAAATATATATTGTATATATGTATATATATAATTGGGGATGGTCAGAGATTATAGTACAGTGGGTAAAGAACTTACTTTGCATGTGACTGACCCAATCTTTAGTATCCCATATGATCTTTCAAGACTAGCAGGAGTGATTCCTGAGTGCACAGCAAGAAGTAATTCCTGAATACACCTGGTGTGGCTCAATAACAAAGACAAAAATACATAATTTGTTATCTTCCCCTTTAATTTACTTTGCACTGAGAATTCTCAAATTCTGGTATGCCTCTCTGAATAATAAATTCTGAATAAATCACTTTCCTGGGGCAGGAGAGATAGCACAGCGGTAGGGTATTTGCCTTGCACACAGCTGATCCAGGACAAATGGTGGTTCAAATCCCGGCATCCTATATGGTTCCCCGTGCCTGCCAGAAGTGATTTCTGAGCACAGAGCCAGGAGTAACCCCTAAGTGCTGCCGGATGTGACCCAACACCCCCAAAATCTTTTCCTAATATTCGCTATAGATGTTCTTTCTATGTTCAGAATTGTACTAAAATTTTTTTTACTGTTATTATAAAGAAGCTAGAAAAAGCTATTCAGAATTAATTTCTTCATTCTCTCATCACACAAACATAGAGTGAACTTGTTCTCTACCACTGGGATAAGAGGATGCCTAAGATATGATCCTAGGGGAGCATCAAGTCTTTTTTGTGTGTGGGGTGAGTTAGGTCACACTAATGGTACTAAGGGCTTACTCCTAATTCTGTGCTCAGGGATTATTCTTAGCAATGCTTGAGAGACCATAAGTACTAATACTTTGGAGGGTCACAAAAGATGGTTTTCTTGTCTCCTTCAATTAATAGGCTTATCAAAAGCACATTAACTCACTGCTGCAGAATATGTATTTTCATGTGTGAATGATATCTTCTCCTTGGCTCTGTATTTACTTAATTGCATATTTCTAAGATCAATAATTTTGCTGTTAATGGAAGAGCAAGATAAAGAAGTCTTGTATCATATAGGGTCTTCATATATTTTTATATATAATATATTTTTATATATAATATATTTTCATATATTTTTTTCAGAGTTTAGCTCTAAGACTTATCTTCAAAAGGCACTTCATCTGTCATATGGTATAGAGGAAATGCTGTGACTTGTTTTATTTTATTTTGTTTTGAGCTATGCTCAGGACTCTGCACTCAAGAATCACTTCTGGTGGGCATAGAAACTATACAGAGTGTCAAGGATTGATCGCTGGTGAAAACATGCAGGGCTAAGTGCCTATCTGCTGTACTGGAAATGTGACTTCTGTGTCTAAATATACATACTCAAGATTTTAAGATTATCTGTTGCTATACAAGGCTTCTTAAAGTTTCCTCACTAGAAGATCCCCTTTCACCTTTTGCCAAAAAATGCAACATGAATAACTGCTTTCAGGAACACTGCAGATTCTTGATTCTGAATTAAATTTTGCTCATTAGGCACTTAGAGATCCTTTAGTGTTGCCAAATTCTTTGTGGTTTCACATTGTGTGACACACATCCCCCATTATGGGGCAGCAATCCACACTGTGGGTTAAGAAGCATAAATGTGGGGCTGGAGCATTAACACAGAGGGTAGGGTGTTTGCTTTGCATGTAGTTGACCTGGGTTCGATCCCCAGCATCCCATATGGTCGCCTGAGCCTGCAGGGTGATTTCTGAGCACAGAGGCAGGAGTAACTCTTGAGCACCGCTGGGTGTAGCAAAAAAAGCTTAAGTGCTAAAAAATTTGGTGAAGTGGGACCAGAGCAACAGTACAGCAGATGCTTTTATTGCACACAGCTAACCTTTGTTTGATCTGCAACTTGTCATAAGGTCCCCTGAGCCCCCCTGGACATGATCCTGAGCACAGAGCCAGGAATAAGCCGGAGAACTGCCAGTGGTAGCCCCAAAACAAACAAACCAAAAAAGAAAAAAAAATTGTCAAGAGGTAGTATATCAATCAACTTACTCTGAAGAAATGATCATAATCATAATCCCAATAACCTGAGTGCTAACAATACTCTTAAGTGTCTTCTAGTTTTTAATTCACGAAAAATTTCTAAATAGCTGTCATTGCTATTCCCCTTTCTTCAAACACAAGAACATGGACACAATGAGATTCAGAGATTTGCCCAAAAGCAACAGCCAGTGTGGGGTGGTGACTTTCCTGAATTGAGTCCAATCCAGTTTGGCTCACAAATCTAGGAGCACACACTATTTTTCGGAAGTTTTGCTTTCTTCTCTCATAAAGCATTCTTACCCTGCAGTACCTCAGAAACCAGCAACATTTGCTAGGCCACTAACAGGCATTGCTATTGCCCTGGGCATAAACAGGCAAGTGGGCGGGTATTGAAGGGTTTCTCTGAAGTTCTCTGTACTAATTAAAATACGATATGTGGGCTTCTATCCAAACCAAATGGAAGGAGGCTAGTTAGAGAATAAACTTAAGAGCATAAGGGATTTACCCTAAGCTTTTGTTTAAATTAATGCCACCTTCTAGCTCCTTTTTATTAGTAGGAAGAGTTCTTATTGACTTTTTATAATAAATGACAGGCATACTAAGTCTCTCATATCTTATGTTCTTCAAGACAACCCAAGACAGTGGATCTATTTATCTTCACTAGACTGTTACAAAACAGAGGCTAGAACAGGTAAGAAATTTGTCCTGCTTGCTCAGTTAATACATGTGAAGAACTGAGAACTGGGATGGAGATGCCCATGAGTACCTACCATACTACAGTGTCTGCCATGATAAACATGTGTTCTGGGACCCTTCTCTGGTTCTAGATTCACTGATGAATCCATCCGATGGCTCTGATGCTCTTTCTGCAATGATCTGAGACTGAAACACCTAAGATTTGTGCTTTGAAAACTGGAGTTTGTGTGGTACCAGGGATACCATCAAGGATTCCTATGCTAAGAAAAGTCCTCTAGCTAGAGGGCAAAGCTGAGATTTCTACCCTATCCCAGATGGTTTCTTTTCAAGATAAAGATGTTGAAAAAGCATATTAAAAGAGAGTCTATCTGGGTGAAAAGTGAAGGAGATGGTTTACGGCTGAGCACAGGTCTTTGAACAGGAGCAGAAATTTCTCAAGCAGAAGACCAATGGTTATTACGAGGCTATGAAGAATAGCTAGGAAGAAGCAGACCCAAATGGAGAGCAAGATAAAAGCAGGAATGAGAGGGCTGGAGGAATAGAGTATCAGTTAAGGAGCTTGCCTTGCATGTGGCAGAGCAGGGTTCAATCCCTGGCATTACATATGGTCCTCTGAGCCCTACAGGAGTGATTTCTGAGTGCAGAGCCAGCACTAACACCTGAGCACCTCTGGGTGTAGCTCCCCCCCCCCAAAGAAAACAAAGGCAGGAATGAGCAGGTAACATAGGGCAGTGCAAGCAGAATCCAGTCGTCAGTCTGGCCTGTTTCAATCCCATAGGATCCCAAATTGATTTAGCCTTCTGCTTTTTCTCAGGGGAAAAAAAAAATAAAAGAACCACTGAGCACTCTGCTTAGAAATCTACATTCTTTAAGGAAAAAACAGAAGGCACCCACCTGAGGCTACTACTCCCACCCCATTATCTCAGCACCCCATCATGATCAAAATCATTTACTTCAGGAAACACTGGTCCAGAAAGAGCTTTTAGAGAGTGCTACTATTTCTTTGGGAGCGTCCCCATGCTTATTCCAAAACTAGTCATTTCCTTTCTAAAGTGTTCTAACTTTTAAAAATATAGTTTTAAATACTGAGGGTGGGGTGGCAGAAGTAATAGTTGTGGCCGACGTAGGTTCGACCCTCAGTATCCCATAGGTCACCGAAGCCTGACAGAAATAACCCCTGAGAGCTACTGGGTATGGACAAAGAACAATACATAAATATAATTAATAAATACTGTCAGTCTTATTACTAGTCCTTAAGGAAGATGTAGAGTAGGTGGGGAAATACTGGGCAAAGCCAAATTTCTCTAGATGGTAACTGTTCCCAGAATTTTCTAGGTCTTTTTATAAGTAAAACCAGTTTTTCTGAGAAATGTGTGTAAAGAGAGAGAAAGAGAGAGAGAGAGAGGCATCAAAAGATAAAATAAAGGAAATAACATCTCAGGCAGAAATGTGGGTAAATGTCTTCCTGGATCACTTTACATTTTTTTTTTTTTTTTTGGTTTTTGGGTCACACCCAGTGACGCTCAGGGGTTACTCCTGGCTATGCGCTCAGAAGTCGCCCCCTGGCCTGGGGGACCATATGGGGCACGGGGGATCGAACCGCGGTCCGTCCAAGGCTAACGCGGTAAGGCAGGCACCTTACCTTCAGCGCCACCACCCGGCCCCGGATCACTTTACATTTTATCATCCCTAAGTAAAGAAAGCTTTACAAAGCTCGGTATGGTCACAAATGACAAATGTTTTATTTATGTGATGGAATTCAAATATGTCATGTGAGTTTTAATCCTCAGTAACTGTATTTGTCAGCCTTAATATCAAAAAGTCAGGGTCTCACTGTGGGCTGTGTTGCTAATCTGACTTTTCATTAAATCAGCAACATCAACAAGATGGCTTGAGGAATTGTGACTACTCTGCAAAGCCTACCAAACTCTGGCTTTCCATGTGGCTGTCTTTTAGAAAAGGATGTATTAGCCAGGCTAATAGGAATATCTAGCCCAGATAGCAAATAGGTTTCTTGGTTGGTATGGTATATTTTTTATTGGGTTGGGGACCACAGCCCACAATACTCAGGGGTTAGTCCCAGCTCAGTGCTCAGGGGTTGCTCCCAGATGTGCTCCGGAAACCTTCTGGTCCCAGGCTCCAGTTGAGGGTTCCAGTTTACTATGAAATGAGAACTGAGGCGAGAGTGATGGCGAAGTGGTAGTGCGTTTGTCTTGCACTCAGCTGATCTAGGACAAACCACAGTTCAATGCCCTGGCATCCCATATGGTCCCCCAAACCAGAAGTGATTTCTGAGTGCGTATTCAGGAATAACCCCTGAGTGTCACCAGGTTTGACCCAAAAATGAAAGAAAGAAAGAAAGAAAGAGAGAAAGAGAGAAAGAGAAAGAAAGAAAGAAAGAAAGAAAGAAAGAAAGAGAGAGAGAGAGAGAGAGAGAAAGAAAGAAAGAAAGAAAGAAAGAAAGAAAGAAAGAAAGAAAGAAAGAAAGAAAGAAAGAAAGAAAGAAAGAAAGAAAGAAAGAAAGAAAGAAAGAACTGGAGAACTAGCAGCTAATGCTAATACAGGATGAATGTTAATCTGAACCAGGCCCTTCCTTGTTTCTCTGCCATTGTTTTCCTTCCTGACAATACCCTCTGAGATTACTATGATTCACTGTCACACTTGAAAGAGGGAGATCTCATGTTCAAAGTTCCAAAAGGAGAGGGATCCAGAGTGACATTATACCACGCATATGGCCATCAACATTCAGATTTGCACCTGGGTCCAGGGCTCCACCACCATTGTGATGTAGTGTAAATGAATGAAAGTGCACCTTGGGTAAGACCTGAACCCACTATCATGATGATTGTGATACTTCTAGGTTTGCTTTCCACTGGAGTGACAGTGCCTTCAGGGAAGGGGTTATGTCTTTTCCTGTTCTGTATCCCATGATCTCTGTCATATGTGAGGTCCAGGACCTAAAAGAGGTCTAATAATGCCTTGCAAATTATGCCTAGTATGAATACAGAGCAGTTTCACCTTAGCGGCTTTGCCAAAAGACAATATCTAAGTCTTAGAATCCACCTGTCCATGCCCTCCTTGTCCACAATGGAAAGGCATGACGAAACAGCCTACAGAACAGCCCAAGCTTTTCTCTTCCTTGCCATCTCTGTTCACAACTGAAAGAACTCTTTCTCCCTGAAGTGGCATTGTTAGTGACCAAAACGAATTATTTCCCATGCTGTTCTTATCTGATGTCCCAGCTGTGGGCTCCATTCCCCTCCCTCTGCAACCACTCTGCCCTGTAGTGCCCATGGAGGAGCTGAGGGGTATTGGCCATATAGAAAATTATTTGAAAACTCAAAAAGACATGGGGAAACCTGAGTTTCTTCTCTTACCTTACATTTCTAAACTTTGTTTCCAATCTAATCACATCACTGGTTGCAATTCTTTGACTACTTTTTAATCTTCTTCCTAAATTCAGTGATGTCTTCTGGGTTGGTCCTAGTCACACACTAGGTACCAGTCTAATTACCTTCAGTTCTTTCACTCATACTTCTCAATACCCCTCTGCCTCAAGCTAGAGGTCTGTTCCCTTCAAGCCCCAGTCTTTTTCATATGTCTACTAGGGCTTCTTTCAGAGACCTTCAAGAACTGAAACCAGTAAGCTCAGATTATGATTAAGGACTTTCTCTTAACCAATTCTTAATCCAACTCCCACCAGCAATACAAAAGGGAAAGTAAGAAGGTCTTTTAGATTCCTCCCAAAATGAGAAGATATGGTAAAGAGACCAGTAATGATAACTGGAACTAGGTAATGGTGTAGCCAATTGCTAGAAATGTTTCTTCTCCTGGAGTTTCATACCTTTTTGATATAGTCCATTTTCTTTGATTGAAAATTATTTGCTTTGATCATAAAGTTAAAAGTGCTAACAAAATAACATGCCTCTGGGTGTGTGTCTCTGTTAAGATGCCTGTGTGCATGTGAGCATGTGCATGCACCTGTCTCTGTAGGGCTAGATAGACTATGCTGAATTGTGACATAGTGACTAGCACTCAAGTTTTATCTAATGTCACTCCACTTGACAGTCTTGCACTTTCAAAATTAATAAAAAGCATAAGAAAGCTGCTGCAAAACCAACCAGAGCATCTTGGCTACCAAGCTAAATAGCTTGTCATCTGTGTTGTACATTAAGTGTTCAGGCACATATCACAGTTTGGAATTTAAATGGAAGTTGGGGGGCGGGGTGGTGGTAGAATCGATACCCTACAGGAAGTTTACAGAGGCAGAACTGATTTTTCTATATGTCGATGCTTTCTTTGCCAGTGCCTTGTGATTACCTGTGTATTCCAGGCATCGATTTTACTTAGCTTTTGTTTAGAACACTTTTTTTTTGTTTTTGTTTTTGGGTCACACCTGGCAGTGCTCAGGGGTTACTCCTGGCTCCATGCTCAGAAATTGCTCCTGGCAGGCACAGGGGACCATATGGGGCACCGGGATTGTTTAGAACACTTAATATACCTCCCGCTTCCAAGAAACAGAGGTTGAGGGTATGGAGGAGGACAGAGAAATCATTTGTCAATAATAAGTAAAGTCAAATGGAGCTGGAGTGATAGTCTAGATTAGAAGGTAGGGCACTGCCTTGCACACAGCTGAGTTGGGTTCAATTCCTAGTCTCTGGCATCCCTGAGCACTGCTAGGAGTGATCCCTGGATGCAGAACTCCGAGTAACCACTAAGCACCACCAAGTATCCCTCCCGATTAAAAAAAAAAGTCAGAGACCATTTCCTTTCCATCTGGTTTCTTTCTACTCAGCCCCTATGGCCCAGAGGATTCACTCAAGAGTACAGAATTAACCTGAGTTTTTAATGATTTTCCCTAAAACCACTGGTACCCCCCCCTTCCAAACACCCCCACTGCCTAGAATGAGTCAATGAGAAGAACCCCCTTCAAGCTGTAAGGGACATGATATGAGGACAGCAACATTCTCTCGTGGGGTCTTGAAATTTTACTCTAATGCGCTCTAAGGGACCAGAGCAATAGCACAGTGATAGGGCATTTGCCTTGCATGCGGCCAATCCAGGATGAACTCGGGTTCAATCCCTGGTATCCCATATGGTCCCCTGAGCCTTC
>PVKC010020884.1:0-18435 GCA_004027635.1 Crocidura indochinensis
TATTGTGTTATTATTGATGTTATTTTTCAGCTTTGTCAACAATTGTATTCAATATTTTGTGGACCCTCATTCGGTGCATATATGTTTAGAAGAGTGATTTCTTCCTGCTCTACATACTCGTTGACTAATATATAATGTCCATCTTTGTCCCTTACAACCTTTCTGAGTATAAAGTTAGCATTATCTGATATTAGTATGGCCACTCCAGTTTTTTTATGGGTGTTGTTTGCTTGGATAATTGTCCTCCAGCCTTTTATTTTTAGTCTATGTCCTGACTATTCAGGTGCGTTTCTTGTAGACAGCAGAAATTTGGATTGAGTTTTTTGATCCATTTAGCCACTCTGTGTCTCTTAACTGGTGCATTTAGTCCATTGACATTGAGAAATAAAATTGTCCTGGGATTTGCTGACAACTTTATATCGAAGTTTGGTGTGTCTTTTGGTTTGTCTTGTCTTAAATTTGGTCTTTCTGTTTTTCTCTTAAGTGTGGTTTTGAATCTACAAAGTTTCTGAGCTGTTTTTTGCCTGTGAAACCATGTATTTTTTTCCATCAAACCAGAAAGTGAGTTTTGCTGGGTACAGAATTCTAGATGAGGCATTCATTTCATTCAGTCTTGTCACAATATCCCACCACTGCTTTCTGGCCTTGAGTGTTTCTGGTGACTGGTCTGCTGTAAATCTCAAGGAATGTAATTTCCTTTTTTGATCTTGCTGTTTGCAGAATTATGTCTCTATCTGTGGTATTTGACATTGTGACTAGGATGTGTCTGGGGTATTTTTTCTGGGGTTTCTTTTGGTTGCTACTCTTTGGGCATGCAGGATTTGATAACATACATTCTTTAGCTCTTTAAATTTTCTCTTTAATGATATTTTTGACCATTGATTCTTCCTGGAAATTTTCTTCCTGGGTCTCTGGGACTCCAATGATTCTTAAGTTGTTTCTGTTGATCTTATCATTGACTTCTATTTTCATCTGTTCCCATTCTTTGACTATATTTTCCATTGTCTGTTCATTTTTTCAATCTGTCCCGCTGTATGGAGTTGTTTTTTATCTCCTCTTCCACAGCACCAATTCTAATCTCAGTTTCGTCTATCCTGGTGTTGAGCTTATCCATTTTGCCATTCAATTCATTTACTGAGTTTTTCAGGCCTGCTAGTTGACATGTTATTTCAGTTTGGAGTTTTGTGATTTCTGTCTTCATATTTTCTTGGTTCTTATTAGTGTTCTGTTCAACTCGAATCTTGGTTTCTTTGAGTTCTTTGAGCATCTTCCATATTGCTTTTCTAAAGTCCTTTTCTGAGAGATTGATTAGTTCATTGGTCATTATCTGGTCATCAGAATTGTCACCTTCGTTCTCTGTCTGATGCTGGCCTGTGTTGTTTCCCCATTGTCACACTTGTATTGTGGGTTTTTCTACGTGTTGTGGTGGTATTCATTGGGTAAGTGATTTATATGGCCACACTCCTATGCCTCTGCCCTTTCTAGGTAGGTTGGTTTGCCTGCAGGAACGCTAATGAAATCCAGCCTCAGGCAGCGGCAGGAATACTGGTGAGATCGGATCTCAGGCAGCTGGTAACCGCATGACCCAATATGGCCTCTGCACCCCTCTAAGTCCCGGCAGAAAGCAGCAGGAATCAGTGTGCATACGTCTCCACCCGCCTCTGAAACCGGCAGCCTCACCTGCAGGAATGCTGATGAAATCCACTCTAAGACAGCAGCAGGAACACTGGTGAGATCGGATCTCAGGCAGCTGGAAACCGCATGACCCAAGATTGCCTCTGCACCCCTCTGAGCCCCAGCAGAAAGCAGCAGAAATTAGTGTGCATATGTCTCCACCCGCCTCTGAAACAAGCAGCCTCACCCGCAGGAACGCTGATGAAATCCACTCTAAGGCAGGAACGCTGGTGAGATCGGATCCCAGGCAGCCGCAGGAGCACTGATGAAATTCACTCTAAGGCCTAATCTTTTTAAAAAAAAAAAAAGAAACTTTTTTTCTTTAGATATGTTTGAGCATATATATTTTTAGCTTTTGTCATGTGTGTTCTCTTCTCTCTCCATCCCCAAATCCACCTGCAATATAATGTAGCACCACTTCTTCTTGAAAAGGCATATTAAAAAAAGGGAAATTTTACATGTAAAACAAGCTCTTATCTGCTAGGGATAACTCATACTTTTTTACAACACGGGAATCTCCCACCCTGAACGTATGTCATGTGGCACCAATTTAAACCCCAGGGAATTAGGAGCTGAGTGTCTGGCCTTGACTCCTGGACCCCAGACATAGAAACGACAGAGATTTCCACAACAGCCCCAGAACCAAATCCCCTCCAGGGCATCCATAATGCTGTTCTGACAACAACATGCACCAGTTCTAAATTGATAACATGACAACAAGGAAATGGGAACAACTTGATCTAAGAGTAAGAGTAAGTAATCCTTCCTCTCCAGCCAACGATAAGACAAAATCAGAAGGCATGTCACCCATGTCACCCTTTGATCTGTGCTAAAGCAAAGATCGCTATCTACAGATGACTGATTATTACAACCAGGACTGGACAGGACGCATTCCGGGACCAACAACAACAAAACAACAACAGAAAGTTCTAGCCTAGCTTTTGGTCTATGAGCTGTTCAACAAACAAGACCTCCAATTCTATGAGACAATTGCAACTGAATGGGTCTTCCAGAAACATAACAAAAGACTCTAGGCTCCATCCTAGAAGCAGCATAATGACCAAGACCACCAACTACAGATGATGGATTTAAATGACACTGAAGAAGCAGAACGTCTAGAACCACTGAAGAAGCAGAATTGCTAGAACTACTAAGAAAGTCTTCATCATAAGCTCCATTCCTTGAGCTGTATAGGCACCAAGATCTCTATATAGAGGTTTGATTTTACCATCCATGATGAAGCAGAAGTCTCCCATACACCACAAAAACACTGAGGGGAGAGTAAACGATCATGCAAGGAGTCTATAGTTAATCCCACGACAGTATACTTCAGGGGTGGAGAAATCCTGTATCTCCTAGGCCAAGGCAATTCCCTCTATAATATCACCAATAGTTACTGTGCCTATGCAGGGGAAAAAAGAAAAAAAAACACACAAAATAATCATTTTATCCATATATATATATATATATATATATATATATATATATATATATATATATATTGATTGATTTTTGACTACTTTATTTTGGTGTAGATATTGAAGTTGATGTCTCCAATTTTATTTTATTTTATTTTATCTTTCTCTTTCTTTTTTGCACTTCAGTATGATTTGATTTCAGGACCAAGACTATTGTGTGGTGCTTGTATTTATTGCTATAGTGCTCAATGAATATTTAATTTGATATTTCTTTCTGTATTGTTTTGGTGTTTCAATTACCTTTTTTCATGTCCTCTCTCTAACTGAGGTTGAAAGCCTCTAGAAGGACTCCATCCATTTTCAGCTTATTTATTTATTTATTTATTTATTTATTTATTTTACCACATTCTATTGCTTTTCTTTCCTTCAAACAAAACCACATAACTCGAATTATCTAGTTCCACCTCTCAAATAGAGGGGGAAACAAGAGAGGGTACCAGAACCAAACAGATATATTATCACTAAAAATAGTAAACTAGACAAAGAGGGGACCACCTTCTCTAGCAGCCCAGGGGGTAATGGGGGATATGGGTTGCAGGAAGGGAATGGGTATGGCGAGAGGACAAATTTGGTGATGAGTATTCCCCTGATTCAATGTTAATATGTACCTAAAATACTACTGTGAAAAATATGTAAGCCAATATGAGCAAAATAAAAATTTAAAAAACCACAAAGTAAAAAAAATATTAAAGAGATAGGCCAAAATAAAACTAATTAACAAAAACTATATATCTGTCAAGAATTGAGGAAAAACATGGAACTACTTTGTTTTGGCCATGAAAAGAGAATTTGAGGCCTGAGTGCTGTGAAGTTAAGGTGGCTATAGGAAAAGATAACTGAAGAGTTGAACATGAGTTATAACAGACAAATTAGTCAATTGAGAAAATGAGTAAATATAGGGAGTTCAAGTTTTTACTTTGATTAAATAAAACTATGGATATGGAAAAGACTTTAATGATGGGAAAGACTTGGATAAGTGGCAAAACTTAACCCAAGTACATATATGTGTATATATAAATGCTTCAGGTTTATAATTAATATTTTCTAGTTCTGAGAGGACTAGAAAAGAATTATATTCTAGCAGTAGTGAGTTCACTGCCCACAGATGTTTTTTTTTTCATGAAGTGAGAAGCATCTGATTTGAAGAGGGGACAAGGAACGCCCAAAATATACCTAATACCCTGTGAAAATAAGTAATTATATGTTCTAAATAAAAACAGAAACCTCCCAATGATAAAATAAGCAGTTTAAAAGAACTTCCAATGGATATAAAGAGTTCAACTCAAGTGTCAACAAATTTTTAGATTGTCCACATACTAAAATGAAATATCAATCCACATTGATATTTATTAAGAAGTAAATAAATGGCAGTGAAAAGGACTGATCTGTCACAATCAGGTCCTTTGAATGTTGGAATGTTACTTGTTGATAGCAAATAAGGTGGATTTAGTTTGAAATTTCCCAGAGACACTAGGGTTGGTGGGTATATTGATCAATTACCCATATTAAAAATAGATTTAATACTTTCAATGCTGTAAAGAAAGCCTCACCAAAATTGATGCCATCAGTCTTAATATAATGAGATTTATGTGCTTTCTGATGAGGTAATCCATTATAAATTGCAGTCTTTTCCGTGGATATTTTGTTTGTGTCAAACCCAATCTAACTCAAATGGATGCTAAAGATTAGACTAGGCATAAAAACTATTCTAATAAAATTTTATATTTATTAATATAAAATATTAAAAAGTAGGGTTTACAACTTATTCTACATTGAATGAATCTCTAATATATAAAAAATAAGCCTAGACATATTTATAAGATATTTAATGGTGAGAAACAAAGAGATACTGAGGAGGTTTGATTATTTCTCTTTTAATTTGGATATTATGATTCCATAGTCCTCAAATATATGGTATTTATATACAGAATTATTGTATCTTATATCAACACAGTGCCTGTGATCCTTCACCACACCTCTTTTCTACTATGTCTAGTTCTATCCTCATTCCTTCATCCCTCTCCTGGGGATTTGGTAATCAGAATTGCAATTCAATGCTTTGTGTTTGTTATTGTTAGATATTGTCTTTTCCCTTGCTTTGTTCCACTTAATCCCACAGTTGAGTGAGATCATCTGGTATTTATTTTTCTCTTTCTGTCATTTCACTTGGAATGATACCCTTCAGCAATATCTACATTACAGCAAACTGATTATTTAACTTTTTTCCTTAAATCTGCACAGTATTTCATTTTTATTTAAAAAGGGTCTTTGAAAATTGTGAGACACTTCTATATACATATCTATTATATAGAGATAAGCAGCTATGATGCATATGAAAAAGTGTACATTGTCACTTACTGATGACACAGTCAAATGACAATGAGAGATCCTTGGATATCATTGGGAATATTATATATCAAAAATGTTGAAAACAACATATGTTGGAGTAGAAGCAGTATGAGATGGGAAATGAATCTTTATTTACTTTTGGTAGGAAATCATTTGGATCCACCTCTATGAAAGCAGAAAGAAATTTATAGAAACAAACAAATAAGCAAAAATATAGAAACAAAACTAGAAATAGAATGTTCAGGGACGGAGCAATAGTACAGAGGGTAAAGCATTTGTCTTGCCAACCTGATCTTGGTCCCCAACACCCTATAAAATTTCCTGGATCTTACTAGGAATGATTCCTGAGTACAGAGCCAGGAGTAACACCTGAGCATTGCCAGGTATGCCCACAAAAAATTAACAAGCAAACAAGAAAGAATAAAATATTCTTATAGCCCACTTTTACATGTCTTATTATCTACCTAAAAATACAAAAGTATTAACTAAAAATATATAGACAGCTTAAGTTCATTGCAGTTCTTAGCATAATGGCCAGGCATGAATATTATAACTTAGTGACTCTGAGCAATAGCCGTTGTGCACAAATAGTTTTTAGCTGAGAAATGAGGCCTGTCTTACCTAAAACATTGCAAATTTTGGAGTTGGTAAATAGGCTGGTCTGGAGGGCTTAAATTCTATTTTTATAGATTTTGAAGTCATGCTTGTAGGTTGTAATTGGTTTGAACATACATAGAGTGACTTCTTATATTATGTATCGTATTGGTCCTGATCACTAATGAGATCATGGATGTAAGTAAAGCACTATTAGACACTACATCTTGATGGGAATAATAGAAACATGATTTTAGTTAATTTTGTATCCTCCACAGCTGTGGATTGAGGACATTTTGAATGGGATTTGAGAAGATGATGATGATGATACATCAATATTCATGATTTGAAGGATTGTATGATAGTTATATAAATTTAAAAACCAGTCTTAGCTAAGAATCTCTGTGTTTGAGTATTTAAGGATAATAGGACATTAAAACTACATGTTTCTCCGACAGTGAAGGAATTGAACTTCTAGAGGTATCAAAAAAAAAAAAAAAACTTCATAAACTCCATTCCTTGACCTATGCAGATGCCAAGATCTCTAGATACAGAGGTCTGATTTTATCACTCATGATGGAGCAGATGTCTGCCATACACCACAGAAGGATCTAGGGGAGAGTAAATGAATATATATGGAGTCTGTCTGTAGTTAATCCCATGACAATATACTTCAAGGGCAGAGAAACCCTGTATCACTTAGACCAAGGGAATTCCCTTTCTAATTTCCCCCAATATTCACTGTGCCTATGCAGAAGGAAAAAAAAAAGAACCAACACAAAAAGTTTTTTGGTTTCATTATTGTCATTGTTGTTTTCTTTCTTTTTTGTTTTTATTTCAGGAGTGTGATTATTGTGTGGTTCTTGTGTCTGTTGTTATAGTGCTCATTGAACTTCTTGTTTGATTTTTTTTATTGTTGTGGTGATTCTCTTCCTATTTTCCTTTTCTTCTATCAAAACTGATGTTTCAGTCTCTGTCATTTTACCCCCATTCTATTTCTCTTTTTTGTTTGTTTGTTTGTTTTTATTTTGGGTTTTTTTTTTCAAACAGAACCACATAACTTGAACCATCTTGCTCTGCCCTCAAATTCAGAGGGAAATAATAGAGGGTACCAAGTCCAAACAACAGTATGATCATTGAATAGTAATAAAATTGATCAGACTTAAATACCAAATCCAAAGCCAACGACAGCAAAATCGATACCCAATTTACAACAAGCTAGATACAGACAGAATCACTTATACTAGCAGCCCAGGGGGGTTAAGGGAGGGGGATATCGGATGCATGCTGGGAAGGGGGTGGAGGGAGGTCAATTTTAGTGGTGGGAATTCCCCTGGTTAATGTTAATATGTACCTAAAATATAACTGTGAATGATATGTAATCCACTTTGACCAAAAACTAAAAAATAAAAAAAATTCAAAAATAGCAAAAAAAAAAACTTGTATGTTTCTCTTAATAGTTCTGAAATATACTAATACATACATGTAGAATACAAGTGCATTTTATTGGTGCATATATATATACATGCATATATACCGAATGAGAAATGTAGGGTAAAATATCAACAGTAAAATTTTATTAAAGGGAGATATGGGAGTGCTGGTTATGATTTTTTTGTTTGCTTGTTTTTTGGTTTTTGGGCTATACCCAGAGGCACTCAGGGGTCACTCCTGGCTCTATGCTCAGAAATTTCTCCTGGCAGGCTCGGGGGCCATATGGGATGCCAGGATTTAAACCACTGTCCTTCTGCATGCAAGGCAAATGGCCTACCTTCATGCTATATCTCCAGCCCAATGTTTTTATAAAAATTTTTCAAGTGTTTATATATAGATATAAATAGATATTTATATACATATATATGTAAAAGAGGAAAGCATGATACTAGTCTGAAATAGAAGAAGCGGCAAATACAAGAAGCAAAAGGGTAAACTGATTACAAATAAGATGTAGTGGCTAACTGAGAAGAGGCTCTTTGAATACTATCCTAAGCACATAAGTTTGGTTCCAGAAAGCTGCAAATAAGCAAAGCCTGCCCATCTGCTAGAGCTTTATCATTCTGCTTCATCCTTTATTGATCACTCTGGAACACAAATTAGCAAAATTTTATTTTACACAAAATTCTTGGGCTATTAAAACAGGCACATTGATTTAAATGTATAATGGATTTTTTTTTCATTCAAAAGAAAAATCTGTGGCACTTCTTTATTCGATGAAAACATTTTTCTACCTAAGCATATTTCAAATGGATAAATAAACTCAGGGTGAGTAATGTGGTTTATTTTGTACATACTTTTACAAAGAAGAATTCTCCCATCATAGGAGTATCTTATTGAAATGGAAATAAAGCATATTTTAGGGCTAAAGTGATATTTATTGTATCAAGTAGCGGATAGAATGATAGCGTGGTTAACTTTGAGTTATTCAAATGTCTAAAGGAACAAAATAGAAAACACTGAGTGTTAGAATGTGTTATCTAAGCATTATGTTATAAAAACGCTCAATTATATGAATATATAAAACAGTCTGAAGTTAGTGTCATGTTATCTCCCATTATCTAGATCTTTAAAGAATGAATAATCCAGTGCCTTTCTATATCTCAGTCCAGAATAAAATGCTGGAATCTATCTAACATTTTTCTGAACATTTATCAGAAGAGAACTCCCGCTGACAATAGAAAAGCTTATTTAATTAAAAATGGACTATTAAGTCAGTCTGTAAGGGAAGGTCTGTTTTTTGGTTTGGGTTATTATTTTTGGTAGAAACTTTAGTATCCTTTAGTTATTTAAGATCTAGCAAACTGCTTAATATGGTAGATGTAGTTTAATCCCACTTTTGTAAAGAAAACAGGGACTTCTGAGCGGAATTACTTTGATTAACTTCCATGAGAATGGGTAGTTATCAAAAAAATACTTTACTAAAAGTTAATCTCAAGTTCCCTTCGAAGAGATATGGATTATTAGTTGGCATCTTAGAATTCTCCAAGACTGAGCATGAAAAGTAACTTTGAGCTCCTGTGTGACTTTATCACAGATATATTCTGAGCAGTTTTCTAGTTAAACTCTTGCCATTATCTTTCTTCTCCCTGTTTCTCTTCTTCTCACACACATACTTTTTTGTTCATCACTTTTTATTTAAAACTTATGTATGAGTGCAGTCATGAAGTTGATCATTTAAAATTTAGTTTCTAGGATTTTTTTTTTTTTTTGGTTTTTGGGTCACACCCGGCAGCACTCAGGGGTTACCCCTGGCTCTATGCTCAGAAATCGTCCCAAGCAATTTCGGGGGACCATATGGGATGCAGGGATTCGAACCACCATCCTTCTGCATGCAAGGCAAATGCCTAACTCTATTTTACCTCTGCGGTCCCAAATTTCTAGAACTTTTGTGTTATTTTTCCTTATAAAACAATGTGCATGAGATTTACTATCTCACAATGATATGTTAACTTATATAAAAAGATGACTTTCAATGTTTTAAGAATCCTTTAGAGCAATCCCTATTCGTGATCTAGTGTGTTGCTTCTGTGTATGAAAACCATTGGGAAACAAAGAGGGTATCCTTAAAGAATTGAGATATTCTGGAATACACACATGCCTAGTGGGACTGACTGCAAAGAACTGTGAGTCCTGACTTTGTGTTTATTTGTCCTCTCCTGTTGTGCAGACCTTGTGGGAGTGGGCCGAATTGGCTCCAAAAAAACTCGCTCTCCCAGAGGTCCATTCTAGGGTGGGAACGCCCAGGAACACCTTATTAACCTGAACACCAGCAAAAAGCGAGTACTTTGCAAAAACCAGGTCCCCTGCTTGTGACGTCAGGTTGGGAATTTCTGTGAATCCACGCCTGACTAGTGAGGCTGACTGCAAAAAACTGTGAGTCCTGTCTTTGTGTTTATTTGTCCACTCCTGTCATGCAGACCTCGTGGGAGTGGGCTGAAAAGAGGCTGCAGAAAAGCACGGCACTGCGCTTTGCTACCAGGCAGTGCGCTCTTTATAAGGTAAGAATATCATTGCAACAAGAAGAGAAAAAAATCACACTAAGGACTGTGCTGGATCACTGAAGCCCAGCAGTTCTCTCTGGACAGTCTTCTCTGCTGTGTGCCTGGGCCCAAGATTTGATCCTTTGAGAGGCCTAATCTACGGAGGACTCCACTCCCTTGCAGGCAAATCGACACACCCGGAATGGGCGGAACCAGTGGAGTGTGGCTGCGCACATAATTTAGCCAATGAATACCACTGCAACACGTAGAAGAACACACAATACTAGTGTGACAATGGGGAAACAAAAGAAGCCAGTGTCAGACATAGAGAATGAAGATGACAATTCTGATGACAAGATAATGACCAAAGAACTAATCAAACTCTCAGATAAGGACTTTAGAAAAGCAATATGGAAGATACTCAGAACTCAAAGAAACCATAAACCGAGTTGAACAGAACTCTAATAAGAACCAAGAAAATATAATGACAGAAATCAAAAAACTCCAAACTGATATAACATGTCAATTAACAGGCCTGAAAACCTCAGAAAATGAATTGAATGGTAAAATAGATGAGAGGAAAATTTATAGCCCTGCAAGCACACATCAGGAAGGAAGAATAGGCTTACCTGAGTAGCTTAATGACGCAGCTTATAGAACTAGAAAGTGCTCAACAAAAACACCCAAAAATAGGGAGGCAGAAGGAAATATAAAGCTGAGAGGAGAATTCAATGAAGTGGAAACTCAAAAAACAATCCAAAAGATCAACGAAAGCAGAAGTTGGTTCTTTGAAAAAAAAATAAACAAGATTGATAGACCACTGGCAAAACTAACAAAGAAAGAGAGAGAGAAGCTTGATAAATCATATTAGGAATGAAAAAGGAGAGATCACTACTGATATGGCAGAGATTCAAAGGGTAATTAGAAACTACTTTGAGAAGCTCTATGCCACTAAAAATGAGAACCTGGAAGAAATGGATAAATTCTTGGACTCTTACAATCTTCCACGTTGAAGGAAGAGGATGTACCATATCTAAACACCCCCATCACCATTGATGAAATTAAAATGGTAATCAAATATCTGTCCCAAAACAAAAGCCCAGGCCAGATGGATTCACTAATGAATTCTTTCAAACTTTCCAGGAGGAATTACTACCAATCCTGGCAAGACTTTTTCATGAAATCAAAAAAACGGAAACACTTCCAAATACCTTTTATGAAGCCAACATCACCTCGATACCTAAACAAGACAGAGATGCAAAGAAAAAAGAAAATTACAGACCAATATCGCTGATGAATGCAGATGCAAAGATCCTCAACAAAATGCTGGCAAATAGAATACAATGCCTCATTAAGAAGATCATCCACTACGATCAAGTTAGTTTCATCCCAGGAATGCAAGGCAGGTTTAACATCCATAAATCTATCAACATAATACACAACATCAACAACAAGAAAAATAAAAATCACATGATCATATCAATACATGCAGAGAAAGCATTTGATAAGATTCAACACCCATTCTTGATCAAAACTCTCAGCAAGATGGGAATGGAAAGAACCTTTCTCAACATAGTTAAGGCCATCTACCACAAGCCAGTGACAAATATTATCCTCAATGGAGAAAAACTAAAAGCCTTCCCTCTAAATTCTGGCACAAGACAAGGCTGTCCTCTCTCACCACTCCTCTTCCACATAGCACTGGAAGTACTCGCTATAGCGATTAGTCAAGAAAAAGATATCAAGGGAATCCAGATAAGAAAGGAAGATGTCAAGCTCTCACTTTTTGCAGATGACATTATCCTCTACTTAGAAAACCTAAAGACTCTACCAAAAAGCTCCTAGAAACAATAGACTCATATAACAAAGTGGCAGGCTACAAAAATAACAGACAAAAATCAATGGCATTTCTATACACCAATAGTAATAAGGAAGAAATGGACATTAAGAAAACAACCTCATTCACAATAGTGCCACACAAACTCAAGTATCCTGGAATCAACTTGACTAAAACTGTGAAGGATCTATACAAAGAAAACTATAAAACTCTGCTCCAGGAAATAAGAGAGGATACGCGGAAATGGAAACACATACCCTGCTCATGTATTAGCAGTATTAACATCATGAAAATGGCAATACTAACCAAGGCAATATACAAATTTAATGCAATCCCTCTAAAGATCCCCACAACATTCTTCAAAGAAGTGGATCAGGCACTTTTGAAATTCATTTGGAACAATAAACACCCTAGAATAGTGAAAGCGATCATTGGGAAAAAGAACATGGAGGAATTACTTTCCCCAATTTAAAACTTTACTACAAAGCAATAGTGATCAAAACAGCATGGCATTGGAATAAGGACAGGCCCTCAGATCAGTGGAATAGGCTTGAAAACTCAGAAAGTGTTCCCCAGACATACAGTCACCTAATTTTTGATAAAGGAGCAAGAAATCCTAAATGGAGCAAAGAAAGCCTCTTCAACAAGTGGTGTTGGCACAACTGGCTAGCCACTTGCAAAAAATTGAACTTAGACCCCCAGCTAACATCATGTACGAAGATGAAATCCAAATGGATGAAAGACCTTTATATCAGACCTGAAACCATAAAAAACATAGAGCAACACGTACGCAAAATACTCCAGGACATTGAGACTACAAGCATATTCAAAGAGGAATATGCACTCTCCAAGCAGGTGAAAACAGATATTATCAGATGGGAACATATTAAGCTAAGAAGCTTCTGCACCTCAAAGGAAATAGCACCCAGGATACAAGAACCTCCCACTGAGTGGGAGAAACTATTCACTCAATACCCATCAGATAAGGGGCTAATTTCCAAAATATACACGGCTCTGACAGAACTTTTCAAGAAAAAAACATCTAATCCCATCAAAAAATGGGGAGAAGAAATGGACAGACACTTTGACAAAGAAGAAATACAAATGGCCAAAAGACACATGAAAAAATGCTCCACATCACTAATCATCAGGGAGATGCAAATCAAAACAACTATGAGATTCCACCGCACACCACAGAGAATGGCACACATCACAAAGAATGAGAAAAAACAGTGTTGACAGGGATGTGGAGAGAAAGGAACTCTTATCCACTGTTGGTGGGAATGCCATGTAGTTCAACCTTTATGAAAAGTGATATAGAGATTCCTCCAGAAATTGGAAATTGAGCTCCCATACAATCCAGCTATACCACTCCTAGGAATATACCCAAGGAACACAAATATACAATACAAAAAACCCTTCCTTACAGCTATATTCATTGCAGCGCTATTTACCATAGCAAGACTCTGGAAACAATCTAGATGCCCTTCAACAGACGAATGGCTAAAGAAACTGTGGTACATATACACAATGGAATATTATGCAGCTGTCAGAAGGGATGAAGTCATGAAATTTTCCTACACATGGATGTACATGGAATCTATCATGCTGAGTGAAATAAGTCAGAGAGAGAGCAAAACACAGAATGATATCATTCATCTATGGGTTTTAAGAAAAATGAAAGACATTCTTGCAATAATAATAATTTTCAGACACAAAAGAGAAAAGAGCTGGAAGTTCCAGCTCACCTCATAAAGCTCACCACAAAGAGTGATGAGTTTAGTTAGAGAAATAACTATAGTTTGAACTGTCCTAATAATGAGAATGTATGAGGGAGGTGGATAGCCTGTCTAGAGTACAGGCGGAGGTTGGGTGGAGAGGAGGGAGATTTGGGGCAATGGTGATGGGAACGTTGCACTGGTGATGGGTGGTGTTCTTTACATGACTGAACCCCAAACACAATTATGTATGTAATCAAGGTGTTTAAATAAAATATAAAAAAGAGAATTGAGACATTCTAAAGCCCAATTACTCTCTATTTCTCCCTTCATTGTACAAGTGTCTTTTAAAAGAGTAAAGTGTGACTTTTACAAATAGAATATTTTGCTCCTAGATATGTTATAAATTAAAATAAAATAGCAAATGATCTTGGATGTAGTGAAAATTTTGTTTTTAACATTTCTTCTATTTATTCTGATCTTTTCTCACCCAACTACTTAAAAATACATTTTATTTTTCTGGAAGATTGCCTTATAGCAAAAATTACCAACTGCTAAAAGTGGAATTTTTATGTAATAAACATAAGCAATTCTTAACTATTCTAGACCCTCATTCCTGAATTGTGTAATTAGCTAGAAAAAAAATAGCCACAAAAAGCTGAAGCAGAATAGAATAGTGATGCTAATTCTTTCTAATTAAAATGGTTTTTGAGGCTATAAAAAATGACCAGGTATGTTAGATAAATCCAAGGATAAAATTTTATGTAGATATTTCTTCAGGACTATATATATTATTCTAAAAAGTTAGCATGGTTTAATGTGATTGTATTGAAAACCATGCCGTAAGTATATAAGAATTACAGTCAAACTTCATTTATTCATGTTATACTCTTAACAATATAAAGTCTAAATTATTAGACAACAGTTTTGAACATTTTCTTTTTTTTGGTTAAACAATTTAGAAATCTAAAAAATCTAGGCCTAAGATAAACAAGAAAACAGCAGACTTGAGCATCAGAAGAATATCAGATATTTTACATAGCATCAGAATGTGTAAATGTAAATGTATTCATTTTTAAAATGTATTTTTTCAGAATGAATCACATTGACTGATAAACGAACCCTTAAATATATTAAATATCATATTTTAAGAAAATTCTCAACTTAATATAGTTCCATCTGGTTATTTCTGCTTCCACTTGTTTAGAGAGTGCTGTTTTCTCCTTAATGATGACTTTAGTCTCCATGTCATGGAGTGTTTTACCTACATGCTGTTCTATATACCTTTTGGTTTCAGGTCTGATATCAAGGTCTTTGATCCATTTGGATTTTACGTTTGTACATGGTGCTAGCTGATGTTCTGAGTTCACTTTTTCACAAGTGGCTAACCAGTTCTGCCAACACCAGTTGTTCAAGAGGGTTTCATTGCTCACTTTGGATTTCTTACCCCTTTATCAAAGATTAGTTGATTATATGTCTTGGGAACATTCTCTGAATGCTCAGGTGTATTCCACTGATCTGAAGAACTGTCTTTATTCCAATACCATGCTGTTTTGAAATTATTGCTTTGTAGCACAATTTCCAATTGGGGAAAGTAATGCCTCCCATATTCCTTTCCCAAGGATTGTTTTAGATATTCGTGGATTTTTATTGTTCCAAATGAATTTCAGAAGTGTTTGATCCACTTCTTTGAAGAATGTCATGGGTATACTTAAAGGGATTGCATTAAATCTGCACAATATTTTGCGGAGTATTGTTAATCCTCCCAATACATGAGCAGGGTGTATGTCTCCATTTCTTTGTGTCCACTCTTATTTCTTGAAGCAGCCTTTTGTAGTTTTATTTGTATAGGTCTTTCACCTCTTTAGTTAAGATGAATCCAAGATATATGAGTTTGTGTGGCACTAATGGGGTTGTTTTTTAATGTCCTTTTCTTCTCTATCATTATTGATGTATAAGAAGTCCATAGACTTTTGCATATTAATTATGTAGCCGCCACTTTGTTGTATGAATCTATTGTTTGTAGAAGCATTTTGGCAGAGTGTTTACGTTTTTCTAAATATAAAATATGTCATCTGCAAACAGAGTTGACTTCTTTACCTATGTGGATGCCCTTGATATCTTTTACTTGCCCAATTGCTATGGCAAGTACTTCCAGTACTATGTTGAATAGGAGTGATAAGAGAAAGTAGCCTGTCTTGTATATTTTAGGGGAAAGGCTTTTAATTTATCTACATTGATAATAATATTTTCCATTGGCTTGTGCCCATGCTCCTCTGGCTCCACCCTTTTTTGGCGGGATGACTCACTTCCAAGGAAGGGAAGCCCTCCATGGATGAAGGAACACACAGGATCAAATCTTAGGCCAGAGCATGCAGCAGAGAAGACAGTCCAGAGAGATATTCTGGGCTTCAAAGATCCAGCACAGTTCCTAGTGTGATTTTTTTTCTGTGTGTTGCAGTGGGATTCATTCATTAGAAAGAGCACAAAGCCAAAAAGTAAAGCGGAGCAACCATGCTCTTCTGGAACATCTAGGAGAGCAATTTTGCTGGGACCTTTTTGGCCCACTCAGAAGAGGTCCATGACACAGTTCAGTAGAAAAACATGCACAGGTAACACTCAAAGTCTCTCGCAGTTGGTAACCTCTCAGACAGGCGCAGATTTCTCCAGAACAGATATCACAGACAGAGGACCTGCCTTTCTGCAAATTACTGCTGATAGCAGGTTTTCACTCTAGGACACAGTCTTCCTTGTATTTCCAGCCCAGCCTGAGTAAGTCTAGTAGACTGATTTGCTGGGCCCTTTTCATCCCACTCAGGAGAGGTTCAGGACACAGGACAGAAGAAAAACATGCACAGGCAACACTCAGTTTCTTGCAGTTGGTAACCACTCAGGCAGGCACAGATTTTCTTGCTACACATTTATGACAAAACTTAATTAAATGGGGGAAAGATTGAACATTACTTAACATAAAAATTCAAAATAGTATAAAGTCACATATATAAGTAATAAAGAATGTTTTACTTCAGGTTAGGAAGAAGACAAACTTTACCAATTTCTTATAGTCCTAGAACATTTTATAAAGAGCCATAACTGTTAGACCCAGACCCTGAGCTCCAACTTCTGTAATGAACAAGCTACTTGAAGTTACCTCAGACCTTGAAGCTATAAGTATCAAGCATGAAGCAGTTTATTTATCCCCTCCCCTTCCCTTCTCAGATGCCTCTTCCCCTCTCAAAACCAGGCAATCCATGCCTCCTTGTTATTAAGTCCATTCTGTTTATCAGCCAACACAGTATCATACAGATGAAGGGCCGGTGAAGAGCAAGAGTTAAGTTATTTATGAGACAACATGAGACACCTGTGTAAGAAATGGACTCAGAGAAAAAAAAATAAATTTTTTATTAATATACTTATTTAAACACCTTGACTACAAAATGATTGGGTTTTGGTCATGTTAAGAACACCCACCCTTTCACCAGTGCAACATTCCCATCACCAATGTCCCAAATCTCCCTCCTCCTCACACTACCTTGCCTATACTCTAGACAGGCTTTCTACTTCCATCAATCATTGACATTGTTATGTAGATCTCAGTGTAGTTATTTCTCTAACAGCACTCATCACTCTTTGTGGTGAGGTTCATGTCTTGAGCTGGAACATCCAGCCTTCTCTCCTTTGTCTATGAGAAGTATTGCAAAAATGTCTTATTTTTCTTAAACCCAATTAATGAGTGAGACTATTCTGCATCTATCTCTCTCCCTTTCGTTTATTTTGCTCAGCATAATGTATATGACTGTACTTCCATGTATGAAAAAATTTCATGACTTCATCTCTCCTGAGGGCTGCATACTATTCCATTGTGTATATGTACCACAGTTTCTTTAGCCATTCATCTGTTGAAGTAATTTGGTTGTTTCCAGAGTCCAGCTATTGTAAATAGCACTGCAATGAATATAGATGTAAGGAAGCTATTTTTGTATTGTATTTTTGTGTCCCAAGGAATGGTATAGCTGGATCATATTGGAGCTCAATATCCAGTTTTTTGAGGAATCTCTATATCGCTTTTTATAAAGGTTGGACTAGACGGCATTCCCAACAGCAGTGCATTAGAGTTCCCTGTTCTCCAAATCCCACCAGCACTGCTTGTTGCATTCTTTGTGAGGTGTGACAATCTCTGTGGCATGAGATGGTACCTCACAGTTGTTTTGATTTGCATCACCTTGATGTGGAATATTTTTTATGTGCCTTTTGGTCATTTGTATTTCTTTTTTGACAAAGTGTATGTTCACTTCATCTCCCAAATTTTTGATGAGATTAATTTTTTCCTTGTAAAGTTCCATCAATGCCTTGAATATTTTGGATATTAGCTCCTTATCTATGGGTATTGGGTGAATAGTTCCTCCAACTCAGTGAGTGTCTCTTATATCCTGGGCATTATTTCCTTAGAGGTCCAGAAGTTTCTCAGCTTAATATAATCCCATCTGTTACTCTCTGCTTCCACTTGTATGCTGTTTCCTCCTTAAAGATGACTGTAGTCTCATTGTCATGGAGTGTTTTAATTACGTGTTGTTCGATATAGCTTATGGTTTCAGGTCTGATATCAAGGTTTTTTTTTATTTAATAACTCTTATTTATTACTTATACAATTTCCCAACAATAATGTTTCCATTAACATCTTTACATAATAAAATAAAATCACTATTAGATATAATGTATTACATTTGAAATTATGTATTTACATAGTTTAAAACATTTTTTTAACAAGCAACATGAAGTAAATTTGTTTGTATCTGTAAAGGGGCAGA
>PVKC010020885.1:0-18425 GCA_004027635.1 Crocidura indochinensis
CTCAACAACAGAAGTTAATGTGTTGATGTGCTTTAAGATTAGATATATCTTATATCTAAAGTTTCCAGATGGGCTTACAGATCTCTGAAGTTGGAAAACTCTAGAGCAATCTATTTTGGGGCATTATCAATGTGTACACTTACTAAGTCATCATATTACATATCCTAAGCATGTAAAATTTTTACTTCCAGTTTAGTAAGGCTGCAAACATGAATGAGTAATGGGAAGGTGTCTATATATATTAAGTCAAAAACAAACAATATAAAATTTTCTATTACTTTTAGTATTTTTATTTACTTTTTCTAGGCAATCACCTTATGTTATTCTCAATTGAGACTTAGCAAATATTTTCTTCTTACCTGCTTTCCACATTAGCCAGACTCTGAGAAAATTAGAATCATAAAATATGATACCATTTTTCCAGAAAATACAAGAGGATTCCAAGAACTCTGGCAGTAGATTATACTTTATATCTTGAAGGCTTAACAAAAATTTTTATAACTAGTGTAAAATCCCTGAGAGATGAATCCAAATGAGTATGGACTGTATGTAAAGTTTTAGTAACAAAGAAGTAAGTGTATTAAAGCTATTTAACTGGAGAATAGTTAAATATAACTGGAGAATAGTAGATATACAACAAATATAAAATCATTTCCAAAAGGAAAAATGTAGGTAACTTATCCATGTCCATCTTTATACTAAACCTAGAAAATGCTTAACATCATTGGTAAAATTCTTGAATGAAATAAACGCTCTAAGAACAAAGTATGGGAATTATCAGCTCTATTGATTGGGTCAAAGAAAAATAGCATTTGGAATAACAACAAATTAAAGAGCAAATAAGAATTTCCATGGTAATCCTGAGTTAATGGTTTTTTTGTTTTCTAGTTACAATATAGATTAAATTGGTATCTTTCTTGTTAGTACTTCAGTGATAGTTTTAGTATCCAACCTGAGATTGTGTCTATCATCTTGTCTTAGTCAAAATGGTCTATGTTCTTTTAAAACCATATGACATTGAATACTTCCTAAGAAGAGTAAGTATAGGATATCATAAATAAATATATATAATAAATATATATTATATATACGCTGTCATTGGGAGCATAAAGCTATTTCTTAACACTTTGAATCTTACTTTGGGCCTAAAGTTTTATATCATGAATCATTTCCAAAACTCTGACACTTAGGCATTTTTACTAACTAGTTAAACTAGGTCACTTGGTTATCTATCTATCAGTCATCTATCTATCTATCTATCTATCTATCTATCTATCTATCTATCTATCTATCTATCTATCTATCTATCTATCTATCTGTTTCAGTTTGAAGACCATGCACAGCTGTACTCAGGGCTTAATTTTGAATCTTTGCTCAGGAATCACTCCTGATGTTGAGGTGTGCTGGAGAAAAAAATCCAGGTCAGCTGCATGCAGGGAAAGCACCTTACTCTCTATTTTATCTCTCATGCCTCTAAAATAGACTACCAATATATGTACCATACTGGAATGATCTATATTGCAAAAAGCCAGAATTACCAAGTGACCAGGATACAGTTATTGCTCACTGAGAAAAATCATGTACAATTCGGGAGAATGTGTTCCATCTGATAAGAGTTAATATCTAAGATATACAAGGTACTGGTAGAGCTTAGTAAGAAATAAACATGATCCAGCTATACCACTCCTAGGAATATACCCTAGGAACACAAAAATCCCTTCCTTACACCTACATTCATTGCAGCACTATTTACCATAGCAAGGTTCTGGAAACAACCAAGATGACCCTCAACAGATGAATGGTTAAAGAAACATATACACAATGGAGTATTATGCAGCTATCAGGAGAGATGAAGTCATGAAATTTTCCTGTACATGGATGTACATGGAATCTATTGTGCTGAGTGAAATAAGTCAGAGAGAGAAAGATGCAGAATGGTCTCACTCACCTATGGGTTTTAAGAAAAATGAAAGACATTCTTGCAATAATTTTTAGAGACAAAAGAGAGGAGAGCTGGAAGTTGCAACCCACTTCATGAACCTCACCACAAAGAGTGATGAGTATAGTTAGAGAAATAACTACATCGCGAACTATCCTAACAATGAGAATGTATGAGGGAAATAGAAAGCCTGTCTAGAGTACAAGCGGGGGCGGGGTGGGGAGGAGGGATATTTGAGACATTGGTGGTGGGAATGTTGCACTGGTGATGGGGGGATGTCCTCTTACATGACTGAAACTCAACCACAATCATGTTTGTAAACAAGGTATTTAAATAAAATATTATGTAAAAAAAAAAAAAGAAATACCTAACCCCTTCCAAAAATGGAGAAAAAAATAAACAAAATAAATAGGCATTTTCTTGAAGAAGACATGGCCAAAAGGCACATAAAAAATGCCACACATTTTTAATCACCAGGGAGATATTGTTCTGTTTGCTGTTTCTTTTTTTATCTCCTAATAAAACTTCAGCAGCGATGGCACAGATTGGCCTAATCTATGCTGATATAACTTTCAGTAGGTTTCAGTGTCAATTTCCTGCTGTTCCTAGAGTCATGCTCTTTGCTTAATGAAAATACATGGACCATTGTTTTCTTGGAGTTTGTGTCCTTTCCTGGGAGTCTAAATGACACAGCTGCCCCTAACATTGGCCAAAGGATATTGCCACCTCTTCCTCTCTTCTCTGCCATATTGGCGTGAGTTTGACAGAGTGGTGCTGTTGGAAATGAAGAGCATGCTTCCATTGGATGGCATTCCCTCCTTCCTCCAATTCTACAGTCACTAGACTGTAATAAACATATCTATCGAACCATTTTGTAATAGAGGATCTTGGGCTCACATGCAACAGCAGAAGCAAATTCCCATTCAAACTAAACAATGAGGATGGGTCTGTTGGCGGCTTTGTGGAAAGTACAATCATTCAGGCATGGCATTAAGCTTGGGTCCAAAATGAGCTGTCTCAAATGGAGTGGCTCACTTTAGCACAGTAAACAATGACCACCTGCTATTCTCACGAATGCTTCCAAAGGATAAGGAGCACTTTATTATTTTAACTAGCATGCAACCTCTGGTGGCTATCATAGTCAACATCAATCACAAATTTATGGTTTGTAATGATATCAAGGAAAATATGAGAATGCACTACTTTAAGAGTCCCTTTCACAAAACATGAAGTCAAACTGAACTTTAATCTTTACAGCAAAGAAAATACATCCTTTTCCCTGGGGAATTAAAAAATGTGAGAAAATTGTAAGTGACTTTTAAAGTATACAATAAGACTGCTAGCCCTATTCATGGGGAAAAATAATTGGCACTTTATGTCAGTATTTTCCATGAATTATTTGAAAAACAGATAAAACGTGTCATTTATATGAAGCCATGTCCCACTGTTCTTCAAAGCTTCTCTCTCCTGAATAAGTAATCACCTTTCACTGGTGATTGGCACATGTGTATAACTCAGATATGGGCAAAATATGTCAGAAAAGCCATGGGTTGGCTTTCTATATAGAATGGCATCTAGAGTCCTTGGAGAAAAAGAAAGAAATTGGAAAGACAAAAGAAGATGTTTAACTCTATCACCCCAGGGTTACAAACAGAGGTGTCTATTCTTCCTGCAGGCTCTGAATCCTAGAGACTGGGAGAGTTCTGGAAGAGATGAAAGGCCTGTGCCTGACAAAGTTACTAATAGTAATTCTTCTTTGTTGTTATTTTGGTTTTATGCTTGGAATTTTTGTTCCTTAGATCCAACACTGTGAAACACTTCTCTGATATTTACCCTTAAATTAGCTGAAAAATAGTTTCAAGATAAACTAATTTGTTGGAAAATGGTGGTGTGTTCCTAGTATTTCTACTAGAAATACTAAATAGTGTTTCTACTATTTCTACTACTGTATTAGAAAAGCTAAAAATTCAAGCAAAAAGACTTGTATCCATATAATAGCAAAGGGCATTGTGCGAGGTTTGCCAATATGATATTCTGTAGATTGTTTATGAAGAGAGGTTAACTATCTAAAAGAAATGTTTTGTTATTTCTTGGCAGAAGCATTTGGAGTGGGTGTTTGAAGTTAAACCCCTAAGTCTTGATTCTAAATATTTCCATTCCTTTCTCTTAACAATCATGTGACACTAAATTTTTCAGCAAATGAAGCTAATTAGTAAAACATGTATAACACTGAGATGTAGACAAGCTTATGGGATTAGTTTTTCTATGAATGAAAAACATCACAGGGCAATGCATGTGAGCAACTCTTGAAAATGTTTTAGGGGCTATTTTGTAAGGAATCTCAACCCTCAGACTACGTAAATGAAAAATGTTAACATGAAAGGTATATACACCAACTGTAATAGTTCATTTTCAGGGAATATGTATTTTCAACTCTGAATGATTCTGGCTCGGACATTATGTATTACTAGAGACAATAGTTTTCTCCTTTCAGAGATCACTCATCCTGTTTAGAAGAGTTGCAATCCCACCACTGAGTGTGAGAATACTAATGTATTCTCTTATTTTCAGGCTCTGCTAGCTACTCATCCTCTAAAGGCAATTTTGAATTAGCCTGGGATGGGGTGTATATCAAAAGTCTAATTGGAAAAGTAACAGAACTTAACATCTCAAGAGTCCTATTGCTCTTTTTCCTCTCACGCTGAGAAGTACTGGATATTTGGACAGAGTACAGAGTCTCTGTTATGGTCCATGTACAAGAGATGGTACTGCTTGGTGCTTACTCACAGGAACTGGAATTTGACTTCTTTCTTATCCTTATGTTTGGGCCAGAAACATGTCTTTTGTTGTATGTCTGACTGCTTTCTCACAGAGATTAATCCAGGTTTCCAAGAGCATGCTACTTTTGGGGTCTTGAATACTTATCCCATGGATTTCTCAGATAATAAACATTAGGGTCTTTGCTGCACTGATCACAGGCTTTTATAAATCTCTATATTGTGCCCAGAGAAATGCTATTTCCTATAACTCGGTGGATCTTCAAGCTCCTGTTTTGTTTCAATATGTGTGTTTCCACTTTCAGCAGATTATTTGATCAGATTTTATTCTGATGAGAGACCTAATCAGCTCTTCTGATATCCAAGCCACAGATAATTCTGGCCATTATATTATGGCCCAACCTCTCACTTCTTTTTATAGCAATATCATATAACACACTTCCTTCGGCACACATCTCCAGATTGCAGTTGATGCATACTTTCTACCTATATTGGACCTATTATAGTGTTTTCCATAAAATTTGTGATTATATGTTTAAAGAGAAAGAACAACACAGTTATCCGGTAACCATTCTAGCTCTTGTCATTCCCTAAGATGCAGTCCTGCTTTCCTACTGGATCTGATAGCTAATTATCATCATCTTCATCATCACTTTCATAATAATCATTTTGTTGGCTCTCTCCCACGAAGATTGACTTCTTCATTTCACAGTCATATTATTCCTAACTCGGGAAGATCCCAAAAGATCCCCCAAAAGAAACTGAAAAGGGGTCCTCTAACTAAGGAGACACACTTCTCACCCCTGTTTATTTAACCCAAATTTCAATTTTACTCTTTTATATATTGGATTTTTCACATTATAATACTGAATATATATTTTGGGTGTTTTTTGGTGGTTTATTTTTGTTTGTTTGTTTTGCTTTTGGGGGCCACACTGGTGATGCTCAGGTGTTACTCGTAGCTATGCGCTCAAAAATCCCTCCTGGCTTGGTGGACGATATGGGACACCCGGGATCGAACCGCGGTCCATCCTAGGTTAGCGTGCACAAGGCAAATGCCCTACAGTTTGCACCACTGCTCCAGCCCCATATTCTGTTTATTTTTGATGCTAAAAAATATGCAAGTTATACATTGTAGACTTGAGGGAAATTTCTGGTATCCTGATCTTTCCTCTAGTGGGAAATTGTATTCCTCAACTTCAGGCCTCACTTCAACTCTGACACAGAGAACTTGTCTAAATAACTCCGGAGATCTCTTCAAACATTAATATGCTGTAGTTGACTGAGCCAAAAATCCACATTTTCTCAATTCAAGTCTTTTTTAGGTCTCAAATCTGCAATAAATCTCTGGCATTTCAGAAGTATGAAGCCAAGTATTATGCATAGATAGTAAGTACAGTGTCTTTTATAATTTCTCAGATTCCAAAAGCAAACATAACATGACTACCATTACCACTTACCTCATAATTTTATAGTTTGACAAGCATAGTGATAAAAAGCAAAGCTTGTGAGAAAACCTTACAAAAACCTATAAAGTCTTTTCAAAATTATTTTTGCAATGTTATCTTGTTTAACCACTTGTGATATAAAAAAGGAGATAAATTATGCCTATTTTAAGTGTTTTCATATATGTTACAAATATATATAGCCTCATTACTGGCAATGTCACTAAAAACATTACTCGGTGTTCCAAGAATAGCCTCAGTCTTTTAGAACATGGTCAATATCTTTGATTTTGTTTACCTACATTAGTTATCCTTATAATGTCTAGAATTAAATTGATATTCACAGAGTGTTGTTTGAATCCAAAGATCTCATTTACAACATTTGGCGATTACCCGTTAGCCTTGGAATTTGGAAAAGTTCATTATAATTGGGGTTGGAGGGTTAGTTCATGCACTTCATTAACTCTTGTGCCAAAAATCTTTTCACATTAATGATATCTCCACCCAAGTTATTACATTTTTCTCAGAAAATTATTGGGCAATAAATGTTTGAGCATAGCTCACGTGATAAAATCATGGAATTAATGTAAGTAGAGATGTAATGGCTTCTTTGATTAATGGATTCTTGGATAGAACAGTCAGCTGAGAATATAATACCTTTTAATTGGAAGTGAGAACAATTTTCTCTTTCAAATATTGATACTGCTTACATGGTTTAGACCTAACCACAGGTGAGAATTATTTACAGTATAAATGAAAGTACTTCTTAGACAAACTGAAAGCAGATTTTGATCCATTCTGCTTATCCAAGGCAAAAGGAGTGTGCTCTTTCTTGTTTCACAACAAGATGATTTACTCACCCTCCTTCTCTTCCCCAAGTCCATGGTTTTCTCCACTAAAACAAAATAAATTCTATCTCTAACTTACTGGAGTACCCTATCCTACCTCTTTTAATTTTATTTTCACATTTTTCTCATTACTAAAACTACAGCTTTTATCCCACAGTTGAAATTTTCACTGAAAGTCCTTATGGAATTGGCTTCATTTTAAGCTCACTAATTTTCTTTTTGCAACTTAAAAATAGACATTTGTAGCCGCTTTCAAAAATTTTATCCGTCTTATTTTCCAGATGATTTCATTATCAAAATCAGTTTTTAGATTTCATTCATATATGTGACATGAGAGGTACATAGAAATAATAATCTTAACCAAGGGACAGAAGACTCAATTGCAAAGAATTAATTAAAACTATCATGTCTTTTCTTTAGTCATTCAGCTGTGAATGTGTTTAATGACCTGGTATCTGCTATTGGCCACAGTCCTGGAAACACTTTAAGAGATGGGAATATTTCCACTGTCAGACTGTAAGACAGAGTGCTTAGGGAGAAAAGGAACAGTGCAATGAGGCTATAGAGAAGGAGTGGCCAGTGCTGGGAACTGATAGTTACTCTCATGAGACTTGTTTGTCGGCAAGATGCATTGGTGGAGTTTAAGGTCTAATTGTAAAGCAAATCACCAGACCTTGCAGTAGAAGTAGTCAAAAACTGGTTGGTAACTCAGTAACCAATAAACATACATTGATAGAATAGAGCTTTTCGGCTCATTTCTTTAAATCTAACACTCATTTGCTGTGATCATTACCTCGTGTTTCATATAACACCTTCTCTGCAATAGAAGCACTAGAAATAACCTGACCTACTATACTATATAAGAATGGACAGAAAGTTCTCTCTGGGCTTTATGATGGACTTTTATACTGGTTGCTGTGTAATTAAAATTTTGTAGCACTTAGACTATAGTGAAAATAGTCATTGCAGTTTATTCAGCTATTGTTGACTTTGATTATTTGAATGCTCTTGAGTATTTCAGGAAAGATATTCACATACTTTCATACAATTGGCTTCTTGGCACTAAAACATTTTCAAAAAACAATGATCTTAGACTAGCTTGCCTTCGAGGTAAGTTAGAAAAATTTAACATGAAAGTCAAAGTCAATTAAAAATTTTAAAAAAAGCTGTCTCCCTTAAAGAACTTGAAAAAGTAAGGAAGACTCCTATATGTATATATATCCCTAAACATTTGTATATTAACCTTGTATGTATGTACAGGGGATACAATATACATATGTACATGGAAATATATACAAGGTTTTACATATACATATGTATAGGGATATACATATATATATTCCCCTTAGGAACACAAAAACACAATACAAAAATAACCTTTTGCACTCCTATGCTCATTATTTACAATATTTTACAATTTTTTAATTTACAATAGCCAGAATCTGGAAGTAGAGGGCTGGAGAGATAGCATGGAGATAAGGTGTTTGCCTTGCATGTAGAAGGATGGAAGTTCAAACCCTGGCATCCCATGTGTCCCCCATGCCTGCCAGGGAAAATTTCTGAAAGTAGATCGAGCCAGGAGTAACCCCTGAGTGTTGCCGGGTGTGACCCAAAAAAAAAAAAAAAAAACCAAGAATCTGGAAGTAACCCAGGTGCCCTACAACAGATGAGTGCCTAAAGAAACTGTGGCACATTTATACTATTCACCCATTAGGAAAAATGAAGTTATAAAATTGCTTATACATGGATAGACATGGAGAATATTATACTGAGTGAAATGAGTCAAAGGAAGAGGAATAAACATAGAATAATCTCACTTATCAGTAGATGTAAGAAAAATAAAAGACAGTGTGGGGTATGATATTCAGAGACAATAGATATGAGGATTAGGAGGACCAGTCCATGGTAAGAAGCTTCCACAAAGAGCAGAGAGTGCAGTTAGAGTTTAATATAAAAGTGGCATTCATGGCACCCCTTCATTTATAGTAAAGCAAACCACAATGTCAACTGAGAGAGAGAAAGAGAAAGGGAGAGAGAGAGGGAGAGGGAGAAAAAGAGAGAGAAGAGAGAGAGAACGCCTGTGCCCCAGAGGCAGGTGGGAGAGGGTGTGTGAGAGGGAAAGTAGATCAATGGAGGGTGAGAGAGAAACTTGATATTGGTGGCTGAAAATGCGCACTGGTGCAAGTTGTTATACAATGTATGACTATAACTCAATCATGAACAACTTTATCTGTGAAAAAAAAGTATTATGAACAAAATTGTAATTATGGTTTATGGAGCCTGTAGTTGTTCCCAAGGCAGTATGCTTTAAGGGTATCTTTTAGGCCAAGGGAATTTCCTTTCTAATTTCCCCAATACTTACTGTGCCTTTGCAAAAAAGAAAAAAGAAAGAAAGATAAAAGAAAAAAGAAACACAGACCTTTTTTGTAATTGCTGATTTTAATTTATTGTTTTTTGTTTTTTGTTGTTGTTGCTTTATTGGTTTCTCTTTTGTTTTTGTTTTGTTATCTTTTTCCTCTTTTTTCCCTTTTTTATTTTATCTTAATCATATTGGCTTACATATCTTTCACGTTAGTATTTTAGGTACATGTTAACATTGAATCAGGGGAATACCCACCACCAAGTTTGTCCTCCCCCCTTCCCCATTTCCTTTCTGAGTCCCATAACAGCCACTCATCACCCCCGGGCTGCTAGATTAGGTGGCCCCCTCTTTGACTAGCTTACTATCAGTGATCATACATCTGTTTGGTCCTGGTGCCCTCCCTTGTTTCTCCCTCTATTTGAGAGGCTAAGCTAGATAAATCGAGTTATGTGGTTTTGTTTGAGGGAAAGAAAAGCAATAGAATGGGGGTAACTATTAGCAAAAAAAAAAAAAATTAAAAATAAAATAAAGATTCTGAAAATGGGCGGAGTCCTTCTAGTGGTTATCAGCCTCAGTTTGAGAGAGAACATGAAAAAGGTAATTGAAACTCCATAACAATACAATAATAAATGTCAAATTGAATATCCAGTGAGCCCTACAGCAATAAAGAGAAGCACCACCCAATAGTCTCGGTTCTGAATTCAAATCATGCCCGAGTGCAAAAAGAAAGAGCAAGATAAGATAAAATAATATAAAATAAAAAAGGAGACATCAACTTCAATATCTACACCAAAATAAGGACGTCAAAAAAACAACTATTTAATAAATATATATATTTTTTTCTTTTTCCCCCTGCATAGGCACAGTAACTATTGAGGATATTATAGAGGGAATTCCCTTAGCCTAGGAGATACAGGGTTTCTCCATCCCTGAAGTATACTGTCATGGAATTATCTATAGACTCCTTGCATGATCATTTACTCTACCCTCGGTGCTTTTGTGATGTATGGGAGCCTTCTGCTTCGTCATGGACGGTAAAATCAGTCCTCTGTATCTAGAGATCTTGGTGACTGTGCAGCTCAAGGAATGGAGCTTATGATAGAGGCTTTCTTTGTGGTTCTAGCAGTTCTGCTTCTTCAGTGTTGCTTTAATTCATCTTCTGTAGTTTGAGTTCTTGGTCATTGTGTTGCTCCTAGGGTGGAGCCTGGAACAGTCTTCCGGTATGTTTCTTTTTTTCCCTTTCTTTTTAATTGATATTTATAACATCTAGACAGACTCCTCCCAGTTTTTTCCTTTCCTTTTCCTTTTTCTTTTCTTTTATTTCCAATAGAACCACATAACTTGAATCATCTTGTTCTGCCTCATAAATTGAGGGAGGAAAAATGGTACCAGGACCAAATAGTCGTATGAACATTGAGTGGAAATAAAAAATGATCAGACTTGAACACCAAACCCAAAGACAACAACAGAATCAATACCCAACCTACAACAAGCTTTACAAGAGGCGACCAGTTACACTAGCATTTTGAGGTACAAAGAAAGGAGATATGGGATGAATGCTGGGAACAGGGGTAGAGGGAGGACAACAGTAGTGGTGGGAATGCCCCTGATTCACTGTCACTATGCCACTTAAATATTACTATAAAATATTTGTAATTCACTTTGGTCACAATAAAAATTATTAAAAAAAACTAAGAATAAAAAAATAGAGATACTCTGATATCAGTTTTAAAGCACAGATGTATGGTTTTGGGGGATCAATATCTAATTGTCTTTTAAGGTTTTAAAAGTGTACTAGTAAACTTCCAAGTGTTTCATATGACTGTTAAATTTATTTCACAAGAAATATATATATTTATATATATTCACATTATATTATATTATATATTTATTTATATTTAAATATAATATATATCTTCAAAAATGTAAGGAAGCCAAGACGAGGCATAATAAAAGTCCAGCTTAAATAACTGGAATATTAGGGCTCAATTTCATTCTGTTTTTCATTTTTCTCTGAATCAGGTCACTCCTTTTAATTATGACTGAAAACTACTCAACAATAGAATTATCACAGCATTTAAAGACTGCTATGCTGAGCTGCCATTGTTCTATAAAAATATGCAAGTAGAATTGAGCTCTAAGCAAGCCAAGGATATTTGACCTCTGCTGTACAAGGGCTCCATTTGCAACTTCCCAGAAGCCCAGTGGCTTTCCTGATTTGCATATATATTTACATAAATCTACATATGCAAGGTTTGCAGGTTTGGACCAGGAGTTGATTATGTCTTGTTTGCTCTGAAAGTTTAGAATTAAAAATAAGGGTGAAGGTTATAGCTATTCAAGAAAGAAACCTTTGTTGTCCAGATAATGTCTTACAAGTCTTCCTAAATGTGTCTTGCAAATAAGCATGTTTTAGTGAAAACAGACTTTCTTTGAAGAACAAAATACCTTCTAAAGTAATTTTCATCAATTTTATGCTTCCATTTCTATAGACCTATAATAAAACTGTTCATCTTAAAGGAAAAGAAATCTCCAATTATATTTAAATATTTTTAAAAATAAATGTACTATTACTATAGATTTAAGTCTTACTCTAAACATGAAAATTTTATAGCTATGTTTATACCACATGTTAAATTAGAGAAAATATAACAAAATTTTGGTTTTCAGGTTATCTCTATTATTGGGTAATCTATAGTTGGATTCCAACCTAACTTATTCATGCTAAGATCACCCTTTAGGATTTTATGTCTTTACTAGTTTTTATACCTTTACCAGCCTTTTTCAACCTCTACTGTGAGGTAGGTATCCAATATTAATGTTTGTAAGGGAGACTACACTGGCTTTATATTTTAATACAATAGTACCCATCTGAATTCACTCTAAAATATGGATTATAGAAATTAAAAACACATATAGATAAATGCAGTCACCATATCTGTTCCCAGCTAGCTCCATAGACTCAAAAGAAATGTAAAAGTTGTGAAAAAATTATGGGTACACCAGTCAGGCTGCTGAAAGCTGGCAATCTCAGGGGCAAAGAGTAGGTTAAGTCCTGTTCTACTGAAGCCATGTGTGCTGCACCCATCACCATAGTCACTGCTTCACCGATGTTCCTGCTTCACCACTCCTCTATGGCTCTCTGCAAAGACACCAATCTGACAAAACTCCAGACAGATATGGCAGTATTCGGACTGATATCTAGAGGACTTTCTTAGAGTGAGTGAAAGCACCCTCTCCGTTTCTTATACTTTTGGAAGTCCTAGCAGCCAAACACAATATACCAAAAATTCCATAATATTAACAATAATGCTTGGAACTCCTGAACAATTGCATTTTTTGCTTAATACTGTTATCCCCATAGTAACACACCAATTTACACACCACCTAATTTACACACCTGAAGCCTCCTAATGTTTATAAATAAATGAAGTAACAGAATGGCCAACCAGCAACAAAAGCTTACTCAATCTTTTGACAGTGACTTAATGGTATCATTGGAGAGACAATAATTTTCATAAATTTGCTTGTTGCTCTACTCTTTTTTCCCTTCCTTCTTTTTGTCATTTTTTAAAAAATAATTTCTCATATGCTTTCTAAATAAAGTAGATTGAATTTTAAAATACATATAAGGAGCCAGAGTGATTGTATAGTAGTTAGGGCAATTACCTTACATGTAGCCATCTTGGGTTCCCATATAGGCCCTCAGTAAACTGCCAACAGTAATTTCTCAGCACACAACCAGGAGTAAACCCTGTGCATGCTGGGTAGGGGTAAAATATGAAATATATATATGTATTTAAAAGATACAGATCAGGATTTACATGCATAAATTATAAATAAACTTGATATCTCATAAGTCATAGTACTATGTTTGATATTTTTGATAAATTGCCTGAATATAATATATCTAATTTTCCTACTCTGTAAAATGGCTTAAGGACACATACCTACCTCACTCATGAAATATAAAAATGGATGAGATACTTTTAATCTTTTTTTGTTGTTGTTATTGTTTGGTTTGGGGCCATACCCAGCTGTGCTCAGGGGTTACCCTTGGCTCTGTGCTTAGAAATAGTTCCTGACAGTCTCAGGAAATCATATGGGATGCTAGGTATCGAACCTGGGTTGACTCCCTGCAAGGCAAATGCTCTACCACTGTGTTATCACTCCAAACCCTAAGAAGATACTTTTAGTATTGATTTCTAAAGAAAATACAAAGAATGATGATGTAATTATTCCCTTTATAATTGTTACTTTATCTTTGAATCTTTGAACTAATTTAGTACTTTCACAGCACTCATTAGTTGTTTCTAATTCTGAGGTTGCTATTTCACTTCATTAACCTTCTACCTTTTTTGTTTTTAGTATTGCTGTAGCCAAAAATAGTTTGGCTATCAATCAGTAATCTTATGTTAGAAACTATTTTGAAATATTCAATCTAACTTTTCATGAAGTGACCAATGGAAATATCTAGACTGCTTTGCCCTTTTTTTCTTCTATACCGACAGCTCTTTTATGCTAGCATTTCTCTGTGATGCAATGCAGGATTCTCATTTCTTATTGAATTTTTCTGGGATCAGAGCCAAGGTATTTTTTTTCAGATTGTAGTTTTTGTAAAATTATTGGACTCATTATTTTGTACTATGAGTACTGACTCTATATCCTCCAAAACAAATTTTCCTTCAGGAATTTTTGTTTTAACTAAAGTAAACATGAACTGTTCAAGTGAATTATATTCTTTATTATATTAACCCAAATTATTTTATTTGTAAATCCTTTTCATAAAAAAGGCAAAAATATCCCAGAATTCCAAGAAGTATTTAAATTGAACTTTCCCTTGACACCGAGTCAGATGTTTTGATACACATTGAAGTGTAATTAATCTTTGATAGTTTCCAAAAATGTAAGCTGAAAAACTTGCAAATTCCAAATATCGAGTTTTGAAACAGTTTATTCAAAGGTAGATGGAGAGCAAAGGGCTTTATAAAGTCATCAATTATCAATGGTGGGCTTGTTTTCCTTATTGATAAACAATTCCTGCATGTGCTAAGTACAATCAAGGCCCAGTAGAAATTAGAATCCCTGCAACAGTTGAAAATATGGATGCTATCTTTTAAATCTCAAAGACCCACTTCTTTTTAGGGATTCATAAAATAAAAATCACTGAATTTTAATATAGTAACATTTTAAGTAACTTAGAAATTGAAAACAAAATTAGAGAAAATTTCGTGTGACTGTATGTATACCCAGCATTATAAAGGATATTACTCTGATGAGTCTCAGAGGAATAGAAAGTTTACATTTTAAAACCCTCATTTTCTGTAAAAACATTTCAGTACTATTCAAGAGTTGTTTTATTCCCCAGAGGGCTTGGTTATAATTAACCAGATATTTTAATAATGAAGTTAAAAATCCATTCTCCGTGTTCTGTTTATTGGGGAGCTCTATTAGTATACTTGCATCAGAGAGAGAGGACATTCACTTAAATAACAATGGGATTATTGGACACCAACCTTTGTCTATGTTATGATTTTAGATTGGCATGGAATGGTCTTTCCACTTCTATCTTCCGAAATTAGGTTTTCAATGTTTTTTCCTGGATTTCATTTACTACTTTTTAACCTACTTGACTTCTTATTGAACTGTATGTGCAGTAAATATTCAAATGATTGGGAGTAAAAATTATATGATAAAATGCACTGATTCATTTGTTCATGTGTACATAATATATATTCTACTTTAGGTAAAGCATGTTTATTTTTATTTACACATATTCTACCTTAAAATTTCCTGGGGGGATAGGAATAAACATATATCTCTTTATTCTCATTCCAGTCTCTGTCAGGGTCACTCATCTCTCTCTTAAATGGAACGTGAAAAAAAAGAGAGAATTCAGTAACAAGGATTGACACTAGTTAGATAATAAGACTCTGAGAGATTAGGAGAAGGATGTAGAGGTTTTAGATCTGGGTTGATCTGGGTTTTATTTTTATTTATTTGTGTATTTGTTTTGTGCCACTGTCAGTGATGTTCAGAAGTAATTCCTGGCTCTGTACTCCATAATTAACCCACAGTGCTCAAGAACCATTTGGAATGCTGGGGATTGAATCCAGATCATTTACATGCAAGACAAATGCTCTACCCATTGTAATAACTGGCTTCTCAGCCTGGATTTTATAGAATCAAAAGCAGTACTTGCCTTTTTGTGCAGAATTTATCTATGTATAAAATAGAGATGAAACTTTCATTTCTTGTTTTCACCGATTATAACTTTGTGAATTAGGATAGGAGAAACTTATATGCATCTCCCCATGTACCACTGGGAGTAATTCCTGAGTAGGCCCTGAACACTGCGGGGTATAGCCCAGAAAAAAATTATATTGTCTAGCAAATTTAACATTTCCATTTTCAAGCAATATTTTCTACAGTGCCAAAGATACACAGAAATACTACAAAAATCCTTCCTCTACTATTTTGATTAGATATTCCCAAATTTGTTTGTCTTATTGTTCCTTTTGCAGAAGACCAAATCACTCAGTATCTTTCTGGGAGAAAAACCCTTAAGTGAAAAACAGAAAGCTCCCACAATTGCATCTAAGGATGCTACCTTCTCTCTGGATGATTCAAACACACTCAAAGTCCTAGGAAACACTATCTTTCATTTTGGAAGCATTGTTCTATATATTTGGTGATGCAATGCATATAGATCAATGAAATGTTTTTATTGTTGTTGTTGCTATTGTTAATCCCTGTATTTTTTAGTAATATCTTTATTTTTGTATGTATTAAAGATTGATGTGTTTAAAACCCCATATTGCTATCTTTTGTCCAAGTAATCTATTATGTTTCTTTGCTTAAATAATTTCTTTTTTTTTTTAAAGTAAGTTACTGGAGCTGGAGCGGTGGCGCAAGCTGTAGGGCATTTGCCTTGCATGTTCTAACCTAGGATGAATCATGGTTCAATCTTCCAGTGTCCCATATGGTCCCCCAAGCCAGGAATGATTTCTGAGTGCATAGCCAGGCTTAAACCTCTTCAGTATCACTGAGTGTCGCCCCCAAACACAAACAAAAAGAAAAAGTAAGTTATTTTGTTTTCTATTATTTGTCTCATTAAAAAAAAAAGTTGTGGGGCCCGGGAGATAGCATGGAGGTAAGACGTTTGCCTTTCATGCAATAGGTCATTGGTTCGAATCCCGGTGCCCCATATGGTCCCCCGTGCCTGCCAGGAGCAATTTCTGAGCATGGAGCCAGGAGTAACCCCTGAGCACTGCCGGGTATGACCCAAAAACAAAAACAAAAACAAACAAACAAAAAAAACAAAACAAAAAAAAAAGTTGTGTGAGCTAATATAAGTGTACTTATGGTGTTTTATTATGCTTAGGGATTAAAAGAGCTTCCCACTCAAGTCTATGATACATGATGGGAGAATGTTCGTCTACTTATGAGATTGTTATAGTATGAATCTGGAGCAGAATTTATGATTGAAGATAAACACTAATCAAGCACAGAAGAGATTTCTAATGGCATTATTTGTTGTCACTCTATTTTTACCGTAAAGACTCTCATTTCCCTACTCTCATAAATATGCCTTGTGCCAACTTACTTTTTATAAAATAGCCAAATGATCTTTTGAAATGAAAATCAGATTACATTGTTCCCTGTCAATCATTTCAATGCTTTTCACTGACAGAGAAAAAAAATTTTAACTTGGCTTAAAAGATTCCTTTCATTATGGTCCTACCCTTTTAAATTTAGTATTTTTATTATTTTTGGTGAGGAAAGCACATCCAACTGTGTCCAGGACTTACTCCTAGCTCTGTGTTCAGAGAGCAGTTCTGATGGCATTTGTATTTAAGTCATCTAATTGTATGTAAGAAAGCACCTAACCCATCCTATACTATTTCTATGACTTCCTAGCCTCTTTGGTTTTCATCTTTATCACCCTTTTCTCTCCTTACTTTTGAACGCCTCCACACTTCTAGCCACCAAACACCAATTCTTTCTGAAGTTTCTTCTTTTCATGTAATTTAGTGAATGATACCACATTCATTGCCAGTAGTTGATGCCTCTCCAACAAATACATACATACTCTATGCTTTTTTTTCTTTATAGTATCACTTCATGTTATAGTAAATTATTTATTTTTTAAAGTCTCTCTTTAGAGTACAGAAACTATTTGGTGTACTCATTAGTATACTTTGATAAACTGGAATCATGCCTAGTACAGAATAAGTGCTTAGATATATTTGTCAGATAAATGAATAAATTATTATTAATAGTCAGATATACACACAGTACATAGGATTTTAATTTATTTACGTTTTGGTTTTGGGGGTCTCATCCAGTGGTGTTTAGGGCTTACTCCTGGTTTTGTGTTTAAGAATCACACCTAGCTATGCTTATGGGGTCCTGTACAATGTGAGGGATCTATCCTGGGTCTTCTATGTGCATGAATAGTGCACTACATCCTGCACTACTACTCAAGCCTCATTAAAAAGGTTTTAAAAATAGTCTATTATGATTTTTAAGGAAAACCATAAACATCCTTTTCAATTTTTTTGCATGAAATCTTTTGGAAGATAAAATAATTTTGAGTTCAAATATTTATTAAAAAAAACTTTTGTTCACCATCCAAAAATAATTGCTACATTATTTTCTTGGTAGTCCCCAATGAGGTTGAGAAATGTTTTGCTTGAAAACGAAAACAGTGTTGTTCATCTACCTGCTAAGCAACTCTTCACTAGCATTTGACACAACAAAGAGGTTCTAAATAAATAATGACCACTGAGTCTTTGAATGCATAGGAACAAGAGAGAGAAAGAACAAAGGTGATTATAGCAGAGAAACAGATCATCCTTGTCCCTCCTTTGTCTGACCCTAGAAGAAAAATAAAGATGTTAGCAAGAGGCCAGAAAGATAATACAGCTAATAGGGCACTTCCCTTGCACAGGCCTGTATCAGGTTCAATCTCTAGTCCCTTGATCACAGACAGGAATGTTTCATAAGCATAAACCCAGAAGCACAGTTATACAACTCTCCCCCTTGCCACCC
>PVKC010020886.1:0-18415 GCA_004027635.1 Crocidura indochinensis
TATCCCAGGATGGTCTCCCAAGCCTGTTAGGAGCAATTTCGAAGCACAGAGCCAGGAGTAAACTCTGAATGCTGCCCTCCGCTCCCCCCAAATAAAAGAATCAGTAATTACCTAATATGAAAGTAAGACTGAAATTTTTCATTTAAAATCAAATTAATAAATTGGGGAAACTTTTACTGCGGAGGAAACGTTGTTAAAACAAATATTCAATACGGATGAAAACTACTACTCCAGAAACAGAGGCCTCAGTGGTCTCATGTTTAAGGAAATTAAGTTAACACAAGGTGGCAATTTTTTGTTTTTTTGTTTTTCTGTTTGATTGGTGGGGGGGGGGTGGTCACATCAATCGCGCTCAGGAGTTACACCTAGATGTGCACTCATAAGTCGACCCTGGCAGGCTCAGTGGATGATCTGGGATGCTAGAATTCTAACCTGGGTCTGTCCTGTGTTGGTCAAGTGTAAGGCAAATGCCTTATCACTGTGCAATCACTCTGGTCCCAAAGTTGTGATGTTTTTAAGGACAGTTTGGCAGACTTGATCAAATGCATTGCTAAATATTGCAAATATAAATATCATGTGATGAGTCACAATGGGGAACTGTAGACCTCTAGTCACATTAAAAATGCCATAATTTATTATGCTACAAGGGCAATAGATTTGTCATGGATGGACTAGATGGAAAGGAGCTTTTCCTTCTGCAGCCAAGCCAGCCTTCAATACCAGATCTTTTATTATTCCTTTAGCACTGCTAGGAATGTCCACTGAGCACATATTCAGGATTAAGCCCTACACAAAGTCATGAATGATCCCAAATCAAAACAAAATACCTATAGGTGACCCAGATTGTCTTTAGAAATATTTAGTCCTGGATCACATTGACATTGAATAGAAGCATTATTGATTGAATATTAACACAGCCTTTAAGATTTTGATTGTTTTCTTTATGAAGTTTTTCTCTTTTACTTTTGATCATCATTTTCACATTAAAGTAGTGTTTCCTAATTCAAGGACCAACACTATTTTTGAACCAGAGAGTCAATGAATTACAGAAACATTTATACATTTATAATTCATGAGAATTATGTTTGTCAAGTCTATTATATAACTTAGAAAGAAGCTGAGGATTCCCAGATGACAGTCTGGAAAAAAATTTTTGATGAATTTACCACCAATCTCTCTTGGGTTTGGAATGTTGTCCTCAGGAGAATTGATGGCCTTCTGGATGGAGACCTACAAAAAGGTTACCCTGGCTCAAGAAGATTTTCTAAGGATAGACAATTTCAAAAGACTGTGGTTGAGATGTTAATTATCATTAACCTTGAGAAAGAAGAGAGGCTAGATGTGGCTTCTGAGCATTGAGAAATATGATTTCTAGAATGGGGACAGTACTGCTGACTGAAGAGATAAGAAAAATAAAACTTAAAAGATAAAAATAGAACTTCAAAGTTCTATTGCAGGTGAAGGATTTCTATTTCTAGAGACCATTGCATAGATGAGTAAGCTCATTCAAGAGTTTGAAAACATTGACAACCTCTCACTCCATACAAGAAATACATTTTCATTAATAAAGATGAAAAAAATTCCCAAGGCTTATTATCTTACATAAAAGGAAGTAAACTCAGAAAACACCAAAGACATAGTTCTAAAAACAGTGATACCTTCTCGAGCCATGCCTCAGGCTGAAAATTTTAGGACCTTTTCAGAAGAAGACATTGTTATCACAGCATATTACACTTCTGGGAAAGTTACTGCCCTTGAGGTCCCTCAGCGTGGCAAGATGTGGAAGTGGACGACAGTTATATGCTTTACCATGACCCTATGTGACCCCAGACTATTAAGCATTCAATTTTAGCCTAAAAGTATAAAAAGAAAAAGGAATCAAATTTTAGCAATGAGTTTTAGGTTATTCATAAACATGCTCATTTGCTTAACCTGAAACTTGTCTCCTGTATGAGTACTACACCAACCTACTCTAAAAGCAGCCAAATAAGACCAGATTAAAAATATAAGAAAAGGAACTGTCTTGGTCATGCTCTACAATGTAAGATTTAAGCTGAGTATTATATCACAGAGTCAAAAGAGTCAACAATTGAAGGATAGGCAAGGTCTAAAATGTTACTTTGTTGTGAATGATTTATTTTCAAAAGAAATTGAGGGTGTGACAAGAGTCTGTGAAGCCTATAGGGCCAACAGCAGTGTAACATCATAGCAGGGCTTCTGATTCACTCAGTGCTCACTCACAGAAATTTTCAGACCTGAAAACTCCATTTCTGAGAAGTATTCTATTCAATAGTTCTAATAGATGACATTAGCATGATGTTCTGGATGATGTCATTGGAACATCACACAGAGCTATAAGGTATATATGTAACAAATAATACCACATGGGTTTGTCCAAGTTCGTGTAAGCCCATTCTATGTGACTACCACAAGGATACTTCTCAGATAGTATTTCCATCACTAAAAGAAAAGGGCAATAGTTTTCTGTTTTGTTCTTTTTTTCATTTTTTATTGTTCATACCTGTATTTTATGATTAGACATGTATGTTTGTAAGCAGCATTTCAAAAGTGCTCATGAAGACTGCATAATCAATGTACATTGTGAAAACTTCCATGCTACTAATACATTTCTAAATGCAAAAGCACTTACTATATTGCTACTTTTATGTAGAGAAGTTCATTTTCAGAACAGATAAAGTTCAATCTGTAGGTCTGAATGTGATAAATGACAGTATTTTATTTTAAATATCTTAGTGGTTTGGGATCCAGAGCCTGCAAAAATCTCAGATATGAGTTTCCATAAAGGTACCTTGGTTATCTTAATGCATAAGGTTAAGCCAAAACTGGGAATGCCTCTGGGTCATCTAAATTAGGAGCAGAAGCATTTGACTATAAAGGGGATAGGACATTTTCCTTGCATACAACCTACCCAAATTTAACTCTAGGAACACATATGGTTCCCCTACCCCAAGCTGATCAGATAACTCTCTAAGCATAGAGCACACTGTTGTATGTGGCCCCAAAGTTAAAAAAAAAGCACAATTAAATAATATTTCAAAGCTTCCTCAGGTTCTGCCATCTACAAATATTCTTTTTTATTCTTCATTTATATAAGAGATGAGCACTAGTACTTAAGAGAATAACAATAATACAAAATGTCTTGGATTTATTCATCTCTGATGAGATATCCCTCAAGCAGGGGCCTCTCACTGAAGAAATGAAAACAGATAACTAAATTAATTCCCTCAAATTAAAATAATAACAATTTAGATGGATAAATAGACTGGTGACATTGCTACTAGAAGATTCTCTGTCCATGGAATATTATACTAATATAATATTAGTATATTATACTAATATATGGTATATATATTATACTATATTTAATATAGCATATTATATATATTCTTGGTTCTTGGTCTGGTGAAATACTTTGAACCCTTTATGATGAATGTTACAGATCTGTGATGAAAGGATCAAGAAAACCATCCCACAAAAAAAGCCAATTGTTTTGATTTGTAATAATACATTGTGTAACATAAATTACTTCATATTTGTAAGGTAAGGATTCCCACCACTTAGTAAAAGGTTCTATTCATGATTCAGCTTCATGGAGAGTGTGTTTGATATTGAGTGTCTTTCAGCAATAGAGACTCAAGTTTTAGGGTTTCTCTTTACTTGAGAGTCTTCATTGTTTGACTATCTGAAATCATTTATGGATTACTCCCTAGTAATCAAAAACCTCACTAGAACGAGACTGGGAGTCTAATTCAAGCCTTCCATGCTTTCAATTCTCTTGGGCCCAATGATGGAATGGGGGAAGAAACTGACAATGTCTTCAGTTGTAGAGGTATCAGATACCTCTCTCATAGTTCCAGATCCTTAGTATATTGATTGACTGAATGCCAACCTCAATGACTAACAAACTCTGCCTGAAAATAATTCAAAGTCAACAACATCAAATAGGAACTACTTAGTAAGTTTAGATGCTGCTCGGAGCATTTTGCCTTTTCCCAAGGGCCCACATCAGACACAGAAATGCCCTCTCTCAACAAGGTAGATTTGATTTGCTCAATCCTCTGCTGCTCTCGAGGGTCACTTCTTTCAACTTGGTTCTAATATGCAACATTTTTTTACTTAAAGCAGGCAGAAGTGAAACATTCTCTTCAGTCTGCTACAATCAACTTGTCCCAAAGCCCAGGATATCTTGACTACTACCTTAGGAATTGGATTATTGACATTTGTAGCTGTCTTCTTGTTTGTCATAAAATACTACAGGTCTGGGGAAAAACAACAGAATGTTTTTGTCTTCTGAACTTAAAGGCTACTAGTCTGAAAGCAAGGTGCCAAAACTGTTTGCTATTCTTGGGTACGGTTTCCAGCTTGGCCTGGGCTGTCCAAGGGGAGTCAACTTCTTTAGCTTATCTTGCCATCCATCATATTTTCTCCATGTATTGGAGTTCAAATATCTCCTTTGTAAAAGGACACCTTTTCTTAATTTCACATGATGCCTTGAATGAACTCATTTCCTATAGGCTCACTCTCTGAGGTACTGGGGAATAGAACTGGAATGAGTAAAATCTGGACAATGTGAACCATCCCATAGGATTATCTTAGAAGAGACTCCACTGCCTGCATTTTACTTTTTGTGTTTTCTCAGTATTCACTTGTCACCCTTCTACTTGTGGGTGGGTAAGTGTGTGAGGAACAGAAACCTACTCACTGGTGTAAAGGATGTTGAGCTTTGTATTGATTTCTTTTATTTAGTCTCAGAAAAGATAAAGCAGACTTTGAGGTTCACGAAACTCGAACATTTTGAAGACTTTCTCTTTGTTTTATCTTTGTTTCTCTCTGCCTGTTGGCTTGACTGTCTCAGCCCAGCTGTTCAGGCAAGATTAAATCTATGGTGACAGATAATTCTAGGCTCCTGTCCATTGAGCCTCAGGCATCCAAGATATGAAACTAAACATTTTCCTGCCAGGTCCTACAAAAGCAAATCCAACAAATCCAAGAAATGTTTTTATAGTGTGTGTGTGTCCTTGTTCCTGATTTTGAGTGATCATTTATCTTTAAACAAGAGCTGTGACTAAAGGCATGCAGATTTTTATTAGGGTTTATACCTGTTCATTTCTGATCTTGTGGGACTGGGTCTGAAACTACAGGTAAAATTATTTAAGAAGAAAGTATACTGCCATTAATGCTGTCTGCTCATTTCCAACCCAAATCACCTTCAAACATGAATCTTTTATTCTATAATTTCCATTCAATGAACAAACATAAAACTGAGGATGTCTCTATTATGCACTTTGGCACTCTTAGAGTTCATGTCATTTACTTGGTTCATTATTGCCTTCTGTGCTATATCTTTCTCTTATTTTTTGTTTCTGAATATTTTAAATATTTCACTTTTGTATATATGATTGAATCTGTGCTTGCATTTATAGTGGAACATGAGGATTTTTTAAATGACTCACAAAAATTTAATTGAATTAACCTGTCTTTTCTTCATTGCCTACCTGATGGCTAATACATATGTCACAGTATGCATATGCTATTAAATGATTCACATATTACTATCTTTTGACATTTCTTGGACTCTTAATGAAATATGTATTACTTTAAGAAAGGCAGATAGGAGGATATAATATATCCACTTAGTTGCAATTGCACTATTGGATTCCATGTACCCGTAAAAATCAGTCATCTTTATATAAAATACTAGACCTTAATTTTCAGAGCAAGTGGCAGGATGTGAAAAAATGCTGGCAAGTGTACAAACTACTCATCTGATCTGCAGATAACACTGGGATTACTAGCCCTACAAGCCTGAGAATGAGAAGATTCTATATATCGGCTTTCAGGGAAAAACTGAAAATAGAAAGATTAATTTAAAAAGTTGTCAGAGAATCGCCCCTTATTTCATCCAAATCTGCAAAGTTCCTGCTTTCATCTGTATAACCTGACAAAGTAGAATTAACCTTACACAAAGCCGACTTGTGCAGAAGGAAATTGTTGAGCCTGTTTTCAACTGCACTTAAAAGATGTAGAGGATAGGGTAACATTTCAAAGGGAATATTAGTTAAGCCTATGAAAAATCCAGATTAGAATATAAAGATGTAAAGTAAGACCTTGAATTTGTATTTAACATCCATCCAAGGGCTTCTGTCCCAGATCTTGTCTGTTCCTCCAGACTGTCTTTGTTCATCTAATATAAGTGAAGAATTATTAGGCAGTCCTATGTACTTGTTCCATGCCTGACTGAGTTCATGGCAAACTATTACCATGCTTGCATTTAATGAAATAAAGTGGGTCTGGTGCGACATTCAATTTCTGTTCTCCTTTCCTTTTACTTGAAAATGCAATTGAAGTAGAGGCCCAGTGGTGGAAGTCGCAATATTAAACATAACTTTAAAATTATTCTTTTACAGACAAGCACCTGTGTTGCTATGTAACTGTGTTCCTGGAAATAAAAAGAAAGGATTTGAGACTATTTTATGTATTTCAGAGATAGACAAGAGGGGTATTTCTATTGTACATAACAGTTTCAAGAAAGTTAGAAAGATATTTTTACTTGTAGAATTTTTGCCATATAAATAGTTATTTATAAAATGACACACATACAAAAGCAAAACATTTAGAGTATATTACATAAAATTAACTAGTATGCAAAAATTAATGTACATAGAGGCACATCATTCCTTTTATTTTTTATATCTTTAATTAAGCATCATGATTACAAACATGTTTTTAGTTGGCTTTCATTTATAAAAAAAATCCCCCTTTAACAGACTTACAGAAATTTTAAGGTAAATCTGTTTCCTTTGTTGATAATTTTGGTAAAAGCCATTTAATAGCATAAATTGTTAAGCAAAAAACTATGCCATGTGTTTTTTAATATTTGCAAAGTGTGCTGGATTTGCAAAGAGAAGATAATTTGAAAGTAACTAGTTCATGATCTTGATGACCAGTTTCTCCCCTTTTATTCAGAGGTTTTCTATTTTCTACTCTATCTCATATTTTAAGTATTTTTCAAAGAAAAAGCACTATTTACCATAGTAAAACTCTGGAAACAACCAAGATACCCTTCAACAGATGAATGACTAAAGAAATTGTGGTACATATACACAATGGAATATTATGCAGCTGTCAGAAGAGATGAAATTTTAATATACATGGATGTACATGGAATCTATTATGCTGAATGAAGTAAGTCATAGAGAGAAAATGATGCAGAATGGCGTCAATCATCTATGAGTTTTAAGAAAAATGAAAGACATTCTTGCAATAATAATTTTTAGACACGAAAGAGAGAAGGGCTGGAAGTTACAGCTTACCTCATGAAGCTCACCACAAACAGGGATGAGTTTAGTTAGATGAAATAACTACATTGTGAACTATCCTAATAATGAGAATGTATGAGGGAAATAGAAAGCCTGTCTAGAGTACAGGCGGGGGTTGAGTGGGGAGGAGGGAGATTTGGGACATTGGTGATGAGAATGTTGCACTGATGATGGGTGGTGTTCTTTACGTGACTGAAACCAAACACAATCATGTATGCAAACAAGGTGTTTAAATAAAATATATAAAACATTTCAATATTTTTCAAATTTTTCTCTAACATTTTTAATTATAATTAAAAACAGGGATTAGATCCATAGACTAGCGTGTATAAAGTTTGCACATGGCAGATAGAAGTTCAGTCCCCCAAATCCCATATAGTTCTCCAAGCATTACCAGGTGTAATTCCTGAATACTGAGACAGGAACAACATTGGGTGTGACCCCCAAAATAGATAAATGAAATGTTTAAAAAAACAGTATGATGAACATTACCACAATATGACATGTGCTAAATAGGTCTAGTAGATAGCATTCTCTTCTGACTGAATGGTTTTGAAGATTAGACATCCTCCATTTTACTACTGATTAGCATTCTTTTGTGTACACTTGCTTAAAACTGTTTCTACTTAAACTTATTTAAAGAAATCATGGCTGGACTGATAATAAAGTGGGTAGGTTGCTTGTCTTGCACTTTGCCAATCCAGGTTCAATGGCTGGTATCCCATGTAGCCCTGAACAAGTCTCAAAGAGAGTCAGAGCACTGACTGGTGTGGTCCAAAAATAAAAAAAAACAGATAAAAAACAAATAAATAAACAAAAAATCAGATAATACCACACTCTGATTGATGGTTGGGCAGATTATGGAAACACATTTTTATATTTCAAGTACAAGGTTGTCTGGTTGCGATGATGAGGAATTAGATACTAATTATACATAAAGTAATTTCTCAGGCTTAAAAGAAAGATATCATAAAAAATTTCTCTGTAATTAGTTTTATGCACTACATAGCTTTGTGTCTCGGCTTACTCTCTTACTCTCCACTTCTGGTGGCAATAGAACTGGACAGGACATTTTTTTATTCCAGCAATTCAGAGAGCCCTAAAAGTGATTTATGGTTTTTGTAAAGCCTTCAACTGAACAGAAAATCCCACAGGACTACCTCTAGATCCCAACCACAGAGTTCACAGCATTGAAAACATGAGATCCAAACTACAGTAGCAAAACTCAAAAATGTGCCTTTCGTAGAGGGAGACTGAGAGGGAGCCTGGGGACACTGGTGGGAGAAGAAAACATTGGTGATGTGATTGATGCTGGAATATTGTATGCCTAAAATTCAACTATGAATAACTTTGCAAATCATGGTGTCATAATAATAAATTAAATAAAGAAAATTTCACAGTCCTACACAGCCCAAAGTGTACCTTTGGAATGACTCTCTTTTTTGTTTTATAGAAATTAGACCATGTGGGGCCCGGGAGATAGCATGGAGGTAAGGTGTTTACCTTTCATGCAAAAGGTCATCGGTTCAAATCCCGGTGCCCCATATGGTCCCCCGTGCCTGCCAGGAGCAATTTCTGAGCATGGAGCCAGGAGTAACCCCTGAGCACTGCCGGGTGTGACCCAAAAACCACACACACACACACACACACACACACACACACACACACACACACACACACACACACACAAAGAAATTAGACCATGTGTTCAGAAAAGACAAGCCAGGAAATCTAGTTTTTTGGTGGAAAACACATTAGAATGTAGAATGTATACAGGTGCTGAATTATAATGTTGCATATCTTAAGCTTTAAATGTTATAAACCAATGTGCTCTCAATAGAACACATGATTTTTCAGAATTTATTGTAAAACCTGCTTCATAATGAAAGCTAGACATTGATGTTCCAAAGATTGAAATGCAATATTGGGATGAGAGATAGTACAGCAGATAAGGTGCTTGATTTGCAAACAGCTGACCGAGATTCCATTCTTGCCATTCAGAATCTTCCCTGAGCACAACTAGAAGTAATTGTTGAATGTGGAGCTTGGACTAACCCCTGAACATTGCTTGGCACGGTCCTGAAATTATATATGCATTTTAAAAACAATAAAATTTGGGGACCAGGAGATAGCATGAAGGTAACGCTTTTGCCTTTCATGCAAAGGGTCATCGGTTCGAATCCCGGTGCCCCATATGGTCCCCTGTGCCTGCCAGGAGCAATTTCTGAGCATGGAGCTAGGAGTAATCCCTGAGCACTGCCGGGTGTGACCCAAAAACCAAAAAAAAATTGTACTATATTTGTAGGAAAGAGCACTGGAAATAGTGTCTAGAGATATTTACCCCGTCTCTTAAGAGCTTGTGCATTTTGGAAATTCACATGCAATAAAATCACTTGATTTGAATTCTCAAAAATATAATTAGAATCAAAGCAATCAGGTCAGCCATGATGGGATTTTATGTGTTCATTGTCTTCCACAGTCTTTACTGTCTGGTCTTGTTGGAGACACAGGTTTTCACTCTAATCGGGATGACTTCTGTTCTGCACATGTCTATACCCTATGGGTTGGAAGAACCTATGGACTGGCTCCCTGTCCCAACCCCATGGGGGTGCTTCTACTTTTCCCAATAAGGACTGCAGCTTAGGAAGTACTCTACTCATGGTGGAAATTCATGGACCATATTTATATCCCCAGATTGGTGTGGATTATTTCCTACATCGACTTTGTTTCTAGACCCATGTCTCAATCCTGACTGGGGTGTGAGGATTTATCTTTATGGTCTGACTCTTAGAAACAAGGTTACTGACTGTGTTTTTCTTTGATGTGCTCTTTGGGACTGTCATGGTTAGTCCTGATTTTCCATCCTTTACCAGATAGACCAATGTACTGACTTCCTAGTAAGTATAAGTTAAGGCTCCCCAGAGGTAACACTAGTGCCCCTATCTAGCAAGTGTTTGTTTCTTTATTTACTTATTTTTTTGCTCACATCTATTGTTAATTTTGTCACTTAAAGGGACAGGAAAGTAGATTTCTAAATTGTTAAAAAAAATACAATATTTATTTTTTATTTTTCTGTGTTTTGTTTGTTTATTGTTTTTGGATCACAGCTGGTGAGACTCAGGGGTTACTCCTGGCTATGAATTTAGAAATTGCTCCTGGCTTGGGAGATCACATGAGACCCAACCCAGGTACATCCTGGGCAGCCACATGCAAGGCAAACATCCTATAGCTGTGCTATCATTTCAGACCCTGTTTTTCTGTTTGTTTGTTTGTTTGTTTTTGCCAATGTATTAATGACTTTATTGAAGATAAAATAATCATCACAAATATACTTGCAACTGTACTTTTTACTTTTCTCTTTAATTATATTTTTGTTATAAGACATATTATTTATATTTACAAATATATGAATATGTCCTATAAATGTTACATACTATTCATTTTTACAAAACTTCTTAAACACCGATTTACCCAATCCACATATGAACATTTATCCAAATTTTTAAATTGACTTAAACTATTTATTTAATTATAAGTATCATAAATTATAGGAATATTCCAATATCAAAAAACTCATAATTGTTTTCAAGTTATTTTTTATTTTTATTTAAACACCATAATTACAAATATGATTGTAGTTGTATGATTTCAGTCATGTAAAGAACACCCCCCTTCACCAGTGCAACAGTCCCACTGCCAATGTCCCAAATCTCCCTCCTCCCCACCCCACCCACTCCTATACTTGAGACAGACTTTCTACTTCCCTTATTCAGTCACATTGTTAGGATAGTTCTCAATGTAGTTATTTCTCTAACTAAACTCATCACTCTTTGTGGTGAGCTTCATGCTGTGAGGTGCACATTCCAGCCCTCATCTTTTTGTCTCTGAAAATTATTGAAAAAAAAAAGTCTTTCATTTTTCTTAAAACCCATAGATGAGTGAGACTATTTTGATTCTCTCTCCCTTTGGCTTATTTCACTCAGCATAAGAGATTCCATTTACATCCATGTATAGGAAAATTTCATGACTTCATCTCTCCTGACAGCTGCATAGTATTCCATTGTGTATATGTACCACAGTTTTTTTAGCCATTCATCTCTTGAAGGGCATCTTGGTTGTTTCCAGAGTTTGGCTATTGTAAATAGCCAAATAGGAATTTTTGTATTGTATTTTTGTGTTCCTTGGGTATATCCCTAGCTGGATCGTATGGGAGCTCAATTTCCCGGTTTTGGAGGAATCTCCATATCGCTTTCCAAAAAGGTTGTACTAGACAGCAATCCAACCAGCAGTGAAAAAGAGTTCCTTTCTCTCCACATACCCACCAGCACTGCTTGTTTTCCTTCTTTGTGATGTGTGGCAATATCTGTAGTGTGAGATGATACTTCGTAGTTGTTTTGATTTGCATCTCCCTGAATTAGTGATGTGGAGCATCTTTTCATGTGTCTTGGCCATTTGCATTTCTTCTTTTATAAAGTGTCTGTTCATTTATTCCCTATTTTTTGACGGTGTTACATTTTTTTCTTGTAAAGTTCTGTCAGTATCTTGTATATTTTGGATTATAAGTCCTTTATCTGATGGATATTGGGTGAATAATTTCTCACACTCAGTGGGTGGCTTTTGTATTCTGAGCACTATCTCCTTTGAGGTGCAGAAGCTTCTCAGCTTAATATAGTTCTATCTGATTGTCTCTGCTTCCACTTGTTTTGAGAGTGCTGTTTCCTCCTTTGTTTTTCTGTGTTTTTTTGTTTGTTGTTGTCATTTTCCTATTTTGACTTGAGTTGGAACCCTCTCTGGTGATGCTGGGTGTTTATTCCTTCTGTGCTCAGGATAATTCTTAGAAGTTATCCTTACCACATTGCAAGGCAAGTGTCCTACCTCCTGTTCTATGTCTTTGACTCATGCTTCTGTGTTTTTATTTATATGAAGCATAGAATACTTGATGAATACTAAGTTTTCTAGCTGTATTAACAGCCACTACACAGATCTATCCCAAAATTATATATATATGGATTTATCCTAATTATAGATATCTATCCTCGCTATTATTGATGATATATTTTTCTATTAAATAATCATTTTGTTTATTTATTTTATTATTTTGCATTGTTAGAGGGAAAACCCAAAGAAGTTCTTACATTTGCAAACCAATGATTTACCTTTGCTTCCCAACTATGTCCTTCAACATGGTGATTCACTTGTCTACCCTCATTATAGAAAATGAAGGAAACCACTGTTGAGATAGAAGATATGATTAAGGATATAAAAATGTATGTTTTATTTATTTTTGTTTTGGGGCACATCTGGTGTCACTCAGAGGTTTCTCCTGACTCTGCACTCAGAAATAACTCCTGGAAGGTTCAGAGGACCATATGAGATATCAGGGATCAAACCTGGGTCCCTCCCAGGTTGGCCACATTCAAGGCAAATGTTCTACTGCTTCAGTCAAAATTGCATATTTTAAATAAAATTTTATACTTAGCACTGTAAATTTGTCACCAAAATATATAAGCTGTGATTAAAATATAATTTTTAAACTAGCTAACTCATGTGGCCAGAAAGTTAGCATAATAGGCAGAATTTCACTTTGCATATATGTTGTATATGAAAATATTTCCATAAGATTATTCTTTGCCTGTTGTCCCACCTTGACCTTCTAGGTGAGGGTGCTGTTGAAAGCCAAATAAATATTTTGGGAGCAAGGTTTTCTTGGTCTTTTGCCAGAGTTGGCTGACTGGCTCAAGGTGTGTTTTGGAGCTAGCAGCAGACTGACAAAGGACTCTCTCTTCACCCAACCTATTACCCCTTAACCCTCCTGTCCATGTGTATTATTTGCTGTGGATAAATATTACCAAGATCTTCCCCCAAAAGGGGACAAGAGGATGGGAATCAATTTTTCATTCTGGGATCTCTTTGCGGATACACAAACAATCAACAAAGGTGTAAACAGGATCCAACAAATGGGGCAACAATTATGGTCAACTGGAGTTGATCTCATAACTGCATATGTTCCCAGACACCCACAGGAGTGATTTCTGTGTGCAGAGCCAGTAGTAAGCTTTTTTGGTAGCTATGTGTGCCCCTGCATTAAAAAGTTTTAGTCTACTCCTATTCTTCCATTATTTTTAATTTTTTTTAACTTTTTTACTTTTTTATTATTCTTTTACTCCTATCATTTCATTATTCTTTCATATACTAAAATACTTATTTGCATTCATAGTCACTATTTTAATATCATAGATTCTTCTGAGAGGCATTTTATATATTTTCATTCACAATGTGAAATTCAATTATATGATGCATCAATACATTGTTAATTGAAATTGTTCATATTTTTATTTTTCCTTAGATGATCCAAAGTTTGCATAATAGGATTCTAGGACATATATAGACTGATTAATTTTTGTTATTTAGGCTAAAATCTTTCAAAATGTGTCTTTACTATTACTTTGCATTTCTCAGACAATACCTCTTTCTTAGAATCTACAGGGAATAGTAGGGAGTTAGATCTCAAACGATCCTTAGAGTTGCAAAGATCATTAATCTTAAAAAATTGCTTATTTATTTGTTTATTTTTAATTTTTGGGGGGGGCACACACGGTGAAGCTCAGGGGTTATTCTTGGATATGCACTCAGAAAATGCTCCTGAGTTGGGTGACCATATGGGACCCTGGGAAATCGAACTGTGGCCCTCCTAGGCTAGTGCGGGCAAGGTAAATTCCTACCGCTGTGTCATTGCCCTGGTCTCATATTTGCTTTTTAAGATAAAAAAAATCTTGAAAAGAGGGGCCGGAGAGATAGCATGGAGGTAGTGTGTTTGCCTTGCATGCGGAATGAAGGTGGTTTGAATCTCGGCCTCCCATATGGTTCCCTGAGCCTGCCAGGAGAGATTTCTGAGCATAGAACCCCTGAGCACTGCCGAGTGTGACCTCAAAAGACCAAACCAAACCAATCAAACAAAAAAAGTTGTGAAAAGAAAGTCTGAAATTTCTACCATAAATTTTAGCAAATAGATATTTGGGGGTTTTGTATTATAAGCAGATTTGTGTATGATCACTGTTATCTTTCAGAAATTAATAAACTAAAAATGTGGTTGTAAAATTTAATTGTCTGAAAACATAAACTATATTGTAATAGCACAATGCTATCCATTGTAATTCACTCCTATGGCTACTATGTTTAGTAAATGCATCATTGCATAATCAAATATTCACAGTTCTATTTTTATAAGTTATTTATGAAACATTCAAAGATGGAAAAATTAAAATCAAACTTAACTCAGAAAGTTTTTAAAAATAAATTAATACACTGTAATATTTATATAATCCAAATGTAAAAAATGCAAAATGCATCATTGAAATAAATAACTTATTGTTTTTAAGGACTTTGATATGCCAGGGAATGTGCTATAAAGTAGATTTATGAAAATGTTCTACCTTTTCTTTAATTGCTATTTGATATTAATATGCATGTGCAAAACAAAATATATTCGCAAGCATTTTTTCACTTTTTTTCCTTCCCTGAAAATCTTGTTAAATACAGTTTGGGTTGCTAATATGTAATACTTTATACATACTTCCTCAAAAAACATATTTGAATTCAATTGAGGTTTTTAGTAACTCAAACCAAGGTCAATTAAAGGAACTTATCAGTGACAGCATAATTTGAAGCACGAGTGAAGTCAGGGAATGCAACCAAAGCTGCACTGTTTCACATATTAAGTGAGATGGGTTAATTAAGTCCTTTAGCTTTACAACTTTTAGGCTACATATATATGTATATATAGTCATCTGAGATGGACATGTAGTACTAAAGAGAATTGTGGGCTCAAAGGGAGGAAAAATGATTGCATAGGCAGAGAGAATAGCAGTGGACATTTGTATGAGTCTTCAGAAAGGTTAAGCTGCACTCTGTATATTTTTAGAAGTCGGTTGACAACATTTATAATGGAAGGTGATAGAACTGGATCAAATCGACCTGTTAGACTCCAAAGTGCTCTCACTGGCTCAACACTCCCAGGGGGCCACTTAAAGTTTATAATCCATCTTATTGTAATGGGAAATTGAGAAATAATTGTTGGCATGAGGGGTTTCTTTATTTGTTTTTGTGCTGAGTTAAATGAATTAAATCAAGGTTACCACAAGGTTTTTTTCCTATATGAAAACAAATTCAGAAACTTCAGATAGGTAGAATCCTGGAGGCAAAATAAATTCCAGTGCCATTCTTCACTGTTTAAACTCATTTTATATTTATCATTCATCTTAAGGGTCTACACAAATATAATAAACAATTAAAAGATGTCCCTTAAAATAAATCATGTCCCATTCTGCATTGTTTTAAATTAATTTTGTATTTATGATCCATATTAAGGGTATATACAAATATAATAAAAACATATTTTAATGACAAATATGATGTCTATTAAAAGATAACAGAAAGCCTAAGTTAGATATTCTGATTAATATATCAAAATATAATACATTTAGTGTTTTTCAGAAGTGACAATATATTTATGAAATCTGTTATAACATGTTAGGCCATTATTTTTGTTGAAAATTTGTTAGAAGCATGAATTTATGTTTTTAAAAAATATGGAGAACATTTTGTGTTGGTGACGATGTGGTGAAAATGAACTCCCATTCATTCCTTGTAGGGATGTTGTCTACTCCAACCCCTCTGGAAAATAACATAGAAGATTTTCTTTAGACTCAGGAGCTAAGTCTCAAAAATTTTACTCAATGGATTTACAGCAATACTACTACAGGTAGGAATGGCTCTTGCCTTGCCTGCAGCAGGCCTATGTTTAGTCTCCAGAATTCCATATGATAGCTTGAGCACTGCAATAGTAGTAACTGCATGCAGAGTCAGTTATAAACCCTGAGAATCACTGAGTATGACCCAATAAAATCTGTGTTCAGTGCATTTATTTTTATACAGTAGTCTATAATTATTTCTTATATATAAACTTGATATGACTCATTCATAATGCCATATGAGCCATCTTTAAATGAAAACATCTATAAAATATGCAAGTATTTTGTATTAAAACTTTCCACACTCAAAAAAAATGACCCAGAAATTCCACTTTTGTGTGTCTTCCCCCAGGACAAAAAAATACTTTGTTTCACAATGACACATGTACACCATTATTCATTGCAGAATTCAGTAAAATAGTAAAGATCTATAATCAACCTAGATATACAATGGCAGATAAATACATCATAAAATGTGTTATATGAAGATAATGGGATACCACACATCTGTAAAGAATGATAAAGCCATGTAATTTTGTGCAAGGTGGGTAGAACCGGAATACATCACATTAAATGACGTAAGTCAGAAGAAGGTGAATAAAAATTATGGTGATATTACTTATATGAGACATTTAGAATGACTGGATGAGGGAATAGAATGATTTCAAAGTAAAATGCCTAGATCACCCTTTGCCCCAGAGTATAGGGAGGAAATGGGAAAAATTAAAGTGTATTATGGGGGAGACCAATGAGAAAAAATAGAGAAAAGTTTTAAGGGAATTGGGCACATCCATGCTTTTAAGGAATGATAGAACTAAATACTTGATTCAGAAATTCAAAAACACTGGAATCCTGAGATCCAAATTTTAACAATCAAATGAAATATGGTTTGGCAAAATTTTGAAATTTGAAAAGGTTAGCAGTGTCAGGATAGGGGCGGAGATCTTTCAGAGATAACCTGGGAACAATGATGGAGGGAATTGACATTGATGGTAGGATCAATACTAGAAAATTATATGTCTAATATTCAACTATGGTTAATTTTGTAATTTATAGTGCTTTAAGAAAATCAATCAATGGGCAATCTAGTTTGCCTGGAGTCTAGAGCTGGTCTTATGCCAGGAAACTTCAGGGGTTTGGTCCCCTTGTATTTAGGCCGAGGATTTTCCTTTCCATGTCCCCCCATATTTTGGTGGGCTGATGCAAACAATTATTGCCACTCTAACGCCGTTTTTACTGTGTTCCTTTGACTCTTATCCTTAAAAAGAAACACCCACTTTTGAGGCTAACTTAAACTAATATGCATATGCATGGAAATGTAAAAAAGTACTATGCTTTCAATATTTAAGGAGTTACATAAGTTTTATGACTTTAGAATATTGATGTGCTGCTAGGAAATATGTATCACAATCTGGGGACTTGAGGGAAAAAGTAATTTTACATGGGTTCTGTTTTATTTTTCTTAATATTCTTTGACTGAATGTTCAATGTTAAGATATCAGCAAGGGGACTTCTGTGAATTCTGTTTATGGGAGATTGTCCTTCCACTGTAACTTTACATTATCCTCTTTCTTTGCATCTTTGTTCTCATAATTAAAAATAAGAAAAGTAAAAAAAAGAAAACCAATCAAAAAAAGCAATATCAATTTATTTCTTAGATCATTTGAGTAAAATTATTTTAGTTTTTCCTACATCCATTTTCTTTGTACAAATTTAGTCAAACTGTCTACAATGTACATGTAGCAAATTTTTTTCTGTAACTAACACAGACATCATTTTGAAACTGATTGAAAAGTAATGTTAATATTATTACAACATTTTTTTTGGTTTTTGGGTCAAACCCAACAGTGCTCAGGGTTACTCCTGGCTCTATGCTCAGAAATCTCTCCTAGCAGGCTCCTGACAGGCTCCTTGCAGACTCAGATGATATGGGAAGCTGGGATTGGAACCACTGACCTGCGTGCAAGGAAAATGCCCTACCTCCATACTATCTCTCCAGCCCCCTTATTACAATACTTTAATGTGAAAAATTGCTTAGAATGTTAAGCCTGGAAAAAAGACATGCTCCCTTTTAAATATATATTATTATTGTAATTTAATAAAGGTAATGTGGAAGTAAAAAATGTAAATTTTATTTTCTAGTAACTTCATACTTCCCTTGCTAAAACACTAAAAGAAAATGTAGGTGACATCAGGCTGGGAATCTCTGCGAATCCACGCCTGCCTAGTGTGGCCAACTGCAAAGAACTGTGAGTTCTGTCCTCTCTTTGTGTTTATCTTTCGTTTGCTGTCCTCCGGACCTCTCGGGAGTGGGCCATATTGGCT
>PVKC010020887.1:0-18396 GCA_004027635.1 Crocidura indochinensis
AGTGTGATAGGGAAATTTTATGTAACTCTGACTTCCGAAATTCATTTGTTTTAAATTATTAGAATCATATCAAGATTTGGCAGTGATATGGTCTTCACAGACCTCATTGTTTAATTTCTTTTAACCTCTTCATCCTTAGACGAAAGGTTTATGCAATTATAATAATAAAATGATATCAGAGCTGAAGGAAGTGGAGAAGTATTCTGAAAAGGGTAGTAGAACTCATTTTCAAGTGAGATCATTTTCATTAATACTAGTTACCTCTCACCTAGTTTACTAAGGTAGACTGTGCAATAATAGTCCCCTCCAGTTCATACCTTTATACCCTGACACTATTATTCTCTTATATAATTGTTTGCTACTATGGAAATCAGGGTCTGGTAAATAATAGACACAAAAGCTGCTGACAATATCATATCTTCTCTATGTGATTATTTGATTTTTGTGTGTGCATGCTCATGTGTATATATATATATGTATATATATATGTTTTTGTCTATCAGTGGGCATGGTACTTTTGTGATGGCCATGGCAAAGTAGTGGAGGCAGATTCTCTATAAATCTCACTGTGGGTGACTTAATCACTTCATGATTTCAACATCAGTCTTCCTATTGGTGGGCTAATGGTGATTTTGCCCTTTGCAAATATATATATATATATATATATATGTATGTATACAAATGTGAATTGAACTGTCATAAACCTTTCCATCAGACTTTCCAGGATCAGATTTAGCTTGGTGCATTACAGATTTTCTTTTATTTCATGATATTGCTTTATTGATATGGATAGAAATAGATATAAATTACTATAAATGTGGGCATGATTTGGAGTTCATTCGTGAATTATGTAAGTGTTTTGTTGCTGCTGATAAGACAATTTTATGCTTGTTGTTTCTTTTATCACCTTGGTTCAAATCACACAGTGAGCATTAATTCTTGCTCAGTGTTAATATTATGACATACCTCTCCAATTTTGCAAAGGAAAGCACATTGTGACATAATAGTTTGTTACCAGTAGGTGAGATACAAGCTATTCCTATTCTCTTCTTTTTATTCAACTCAAGTTAGTTAATTTTTCAAGAGAGGCTTTAAGTACCAATTATATGTGTCAGTGATTTTCCTTTAGAGTGAACAGTTTAGCACATGTTATAATACAGCTGTCTTTTGCACTGAAAGAATGTAAATTTTCCTCAGAACCATAGTAAGTAAATGGCTTGTTACTCAATATCTAAATTATAATTTGCAATAGCAAGAGTGTACTCTTTCTTTGTTGCCTTGAATTTGTACAAACTATAAAATACAAACTCGGGTAAAAATGTATTGTTTTTCTAAACCTGGCTTAGCTTTTATTATAGCCTGTAGCCAGATTAAACAGTATTGCTCCTTCCTCCCTGTCATACAATGCCCATGTTCATGTCCATTTGAAATCTGTGGGTGTAACTTTGCCTGAAAATAAAATCTTTGTTGATATACTCATTTACATGGAAGTCATATTAGACTAAAGTGATCTCTAATAAGAAGAGAGAGATGAAGGTAGAAAGTTGAAACTGTAAGTTAGTGAGCAATAAAGAGTACCATGCTCCAAAAGAAAATAACTGCTAATACTTTCTAGGTAGTTCAGTCCTGCTGGCATCTTCTTTCAGAAGGACAGAGGAGGTGGGGAAGGGGCCAATTCCTCTTTCTGCATGAACTACAGCAGCCAAATGATAGCTCCTACACCCTGTGACAGAAAAGGCCCAGCTCCATGACTTAACATTAATCAGACTTTCCAAGTCACCAAATTTGTTTTTGATATACAAATTCTGAACTGAGTAGTTGGAAGTGGCTACACAATACTTCAATATTTTATAGTAGTGTCAATTCAGTAATATTACAGGAAAACTTATGGGAAAATAACATAGTACTCTACCAAGGTCAATGAAGCCTAAACAGTAAAACGGAACGTTCAACAGCACCAGCCATAGCCCAGTAAATTCTTAGACACTAACTTTAGTAACATCATGACTGAGATTACAGTAATTTTAAATTGACCCATGTTGATGTAAGTTTTGATAGTTCCACTTATCTTTGTAATGCAACAAGCAATTTGAAGTAAAATTGTTTATATTTGCATAGTCAGGCTATGGTGGTGGGTGGGTGATTGGGGACACTGGTGAAAGAAAGGACTCATTGTTGGTAGACTTGGTGTTTGAACATTTAGTGCTTTAAATGCCTGTATTATGAATCACTTGGTCACTTGATGCTACAATAAAAATTAGAAAGAAAAAACTTGTAAAATTATGTAATTCAAAATTTATCATTTAACCTTAAAAACCTCAATTATTAAAAAATATCTAAAAAGAACACAAAGAACATCAGGGGTAACTGGTAACCATCAGAAACTGGAGAAGCCAAGGAAAATTCTTTCCTAGAAATTTTTACCCTGCATGCATCCTAATTTCAGACTTAATGTTTCCAGACTAATGAGAGAATGAATTTGTTTGAAATTCAAGCAATGTGATACTTTGTTATGGTAGTTTTAAGAAACTATTTACTAAAGTTTTTGACATGTTACCTGGCTTCTCCTCCTTATTTCTTGTATAGGTAAAGAATATATCAAACTGCTCTATGATTGGCTGTGTTCAAGGCAAATGCCCTACCTAATGCACTATCTCTACGGCATCTTAAACGATACAGTGTCGCCATAATCTGTCTCATTTTTGGCCCTTTCCACCACTTTGTTCTTTTTTGGTTTTTCTTTGTTTTTTTTTTTTTTTTTTTTTTTTTTTTTTTTTCTGGCCACACCTGGTGACGCTCAGGGGTTACTCCTGGCTATATGCTCAGAAGTCGCTCCTGGCCTGGGGGACCATAAGGAAAGACCATAAGGGGGATCAAACCGCAGTTAGTCCTAGGCTAGAGCGTGCCACTGTCCTGTGCCACTGCTCCAGTCCCTTGTTCCTTTTTGGTCACTGTGGAGATGACTTTTGCTCTTATACACGTGGACACTGCTAGTCTTCCATATTCTCTGCTATTTCCAGTCTTGAGTTACCAGGAATTTTTTTTATTACTTCTATATCTTGTGGTTTATAGATACATTCTAAAACTGTAGTTACAAAACTGAGCGCTACTACAATAGATTGTAAATCTCTTCTCTTGAGCTCTTAGGTAGCTTGTTATTTTTCTGCAACTTAGCACAAGAAAACAGTTAAATTAAGTGTTTGTTGATTCAGGTTTTCATTATTTTCTCTCCAGACTGGAAGATATTTTCAAGTGTTGTTTGAAGATGCTATTGGGATTAGGAGCGAGGCAAATTCTTATTTACTTAGTACTATTATCTTTGATATCATTTTTTTTGCTTTTGGTCTTCTGGCCCAAAGCAGTTGTTTTTCACCAAGCAGTAAAATTAACAGTGTTTAATTTAGCAGTGTCTGTAGCAGTGTCTGTCGACATTTTTGGTTGTTACAACTGAGGATTGGGTAGAGTGCTTGTGGTGTCTAATGAGCAGAGACTAAAATTGCTACAAAATATAACAAATATTCTTTCGAGAAATCCACACCTCAATATTCTAAAAGAAAAACAGAAAAACAGTAACACCTGGATGGACTCCTCCTAGTTTTTCTCTTTTTTTTTCTTTTTTCTTCTTTCCCCAATGGTACCAAGGCCAGATGGTCGAATGTTCATTTGGCGGTAATAAAAACTGATCAGACTTGAATACCAAATCCAAAGTCAATGACAACAGAAGTGATACCCAATCTACAACAAGCTGTACAAGGGGGGGACCAACTACACAAGCATCCTTGGGGGCAAAGGAGGGAGAAGTGGGATGCATGCAAGTTAATTAGCTAAATTGATTTTTTTGTTTGTTTTTGAGCCACTCCTGCTGACAGGGATTATTCCTGGCTCAGTGCTCAGAAATTATTCCTGGCAGGCTGGGGGCACCATATTAGATGTCGGATCAAATTCAGGTTGGCCACACGCAAGGCAAATGTCCTGCCTCCTGTGCTATATTCCAGATCCAATGAATTGATTTTTATGATTGTTAATCTTTTAGGTTTCTTTTGTTGAACCCATCTTATATACTTGACATAGTACAACTTATTATATATTTGCTTTTAAAACAAAAATTCTTCCTAGCTATCTAAAGAGATTAGTGCATGTCAAATCAATGGCTCTTGTGAGTCAGAGAGTTATATTTTAGGGGAATATAATTTTTAATATTATTAATTGATTCTTTTGGGGGGAAATGTTGTTGACAAATTTAGTCTTAGATATTTATTCATGCAGAAATACATATATTTTTGTTTTCAAGGGAAAAACAGAGCATCCATCCATACATGCTTGCTGTGATTCTTTTATGATCTGAGATATAGACCCTAGTGATTTTTAGTTTGATTCATAACATTAATGATTTAGATATACTGCATACCCACCTTTCTTGTGATGTTCTAAGTAGGCAACTGCGGAGGGTTCAACAGGAAGAAAATTCCTACTAGAGAACTTTTTGGAGGGTTGCATTTGCTCTGTTTGCTCTCTGTGTTTTGATACACTGAACAAGGAATGTTGATGAGACATGAGGCAGAACAGCTTGTTCCGCCACAGCTATTTTGACTTTGCAATGCTGGCAATAGTGAAAAAAATAATAATAAAATTTTTAAAGTTGAGTGTGTTAACTGATCAAACACATGGAGTTTGGAAGACTAGGAACAGCTCTGTTATTCTTGGTATCAAGAACCCTATTGCTTAAGAACTTTTCATTCTGGTTCATGAACACGTATAGTACTTGGAGTTCTGAATTTCTCTAGATGTCCTATGCCTGGGGGTGTTAATAGGAACAAATGGTGTTATTAAGGAAGTAAAATTCAAGTTATGTTCAACAGTCTAATTTCAGTACAAGGACTGATAGTTAAAAGAATTCAGAATGTGATTATGGAAACCAAATAAGCCAAATGATACACTATGTTTATCCTAAGTATTTGAAGAAAGAGCAAATATTGATTATGGACTTATTTCATGAGGGTCACTGCTAAGGATTTGAGAATATTTTGAATAGTATATATGTGTTTTGAGATTTGTTTATTATTGCTTCTATAACAGAAGTAATAGTATGCCAACTTTGAGTCAAGGTTTTTATTTTTCCTCAAGATTTCAACTTTTATTTTAAAAAGTCACATTTAATTTTTAGTTTTAGGGCAATACTCAGTAGTGCTTAGGACTTACTAAAGACTCTTAATTCAGTAATTACTTCTTATAGGCTCGGGGAACTATATGTGAGACTGAGGACAGAACTTGGGTCACATGCGCACAAGTCAAGAGCCCTGCCTGTTGTACTATCTTTTGAGCCATAAGCTGAGGTTTTAACAGGCAGGAATGTTTTTTGTCAGCTTTGCAAGTTATCTGGTCATCTGCCAGATGGGTGGGACATGACATATGCAGTACTAGAAACTGAACTCGGGATTTTTAGATGCAAGGTATGTGCTTCAGCCTTTTCATTCATCTTCTGATCCAATTTATGTCATCTTAGAGATGAAAGAAATAACCCAGAAGTGTGATAAGGCTATGTCTTCGAGGTTAATTTTGGTTAGTAAGATAACTAAAGATGAGAGGAAGGAAGTGAATATCCTTGTAGTGTTCTCCCTCTTTCCATGAAAGTGAATATCCTTGTAGTGTTCTTCCTCTTTCCATGGACTTTCCCAACCACAAAGCCACATGGCTCATCTGAAAAAAGTCAGCAGGCTTCTACTGAAGGATCTCTATATGACTTTTTATAAAGTAGGGACCTAATTCTCCAATTCCCTTTTTATTTTTTGCTGTATTTCCCTCTTGTTCTCACTTCCACTGCTCTGCTCTTTAGATTCTAAAGAAAGCACTGGCACTTATTTTGCTCCAGGTATTGTTTTCTAGAGCACTGTAGCTAACATAGATCTAGATGAACATGTCAAAGAGATCTTAGTTCTGGTGAGATTCTAGACATATTGTATTCTTTTTTTGTTTTCTAATTGTTTTCTAATTTTTACTTTGCAATTGTTTGATGATGTATATGTATACATCATTTCCCAAGGTTTTCCTCTCTCTCTCTCTTTCTCTCTCTCTCTTACCTCCTCCTCCTAACCCTTTTTAGACACTGTGGCTTGTAAATATTCTTACTGAGAGGGATTATACCTATCACTTTACTCCTTTCAGTATCCAATACTTGTCGAGAGTGTTCATTCCAACTATTATAGTCCCTTCTCTGCCCTAACTGCACTCTCCCACTATTTGTGGGAAGCTCTGTACCATGGACTGAACTTCTTGACCCTCGTCTCTATTGCCTCTGGATATTATTACCATACTACCCTTTTTCTTATATCCCACAAATAGGTGAGATTATGCTTGTATATCACTTTCCCTCTGACTCATTTCACTCAGCATAATAATCTCTTATGCACTGCAAATTAAATGGTGATTAGGATACAAAGACTATGCATGGAATGGGAGGAACTATTCACCCAATACCCACCTGATGAAGAGTTAATATCCAAGATATTATTTAAGGCACTGTTAGAGCTTAACACATACAAAAAATAATCTAACTCTATACAAAAATGGGTAGAAGAAATGAACAGACATTTCCTCAAAGAAGAAATTCAAATAACAAATGAAAAAATGCTCCACATCAGGGAGATGCGAATCAAAACTACAACGAGGTACCATCTCACACCAAGGAGACTGGCACACATCACAAAAACAACAATCAGTGCTGATGCAGGGAGAAAAGATCTCTCATTCACTGATCTCTCATTCATGGCAAGAATGCTGTCTAGTCCAGTCTTTATGGAAAACACTGTGAAGATTCCTCAAAAACCTTAAAAATTGAGCTTTCATATGATTGAGCTATACCTCTCCAAGGGATATACCCTAGGAACACAAAAACAGATACAAAAATGCCTGCCTCAAAAACCTTAAAAATTGAGCTTTCATATGATTGAGCTATACCTCTCCAAGGGATATACCCTAGGAACACAAAAACAGATACAAAAATGCCTGCTGCACACCTATATTCATTTCTGCACTACTTACAATAGCCAGAAACTGTCAACAACCTAGATGCTTGACAATAGGGGCCGGGCGGTGGCGCTGGAAGGAAGGTGCCTGCACTAACCTAGGATGGACCACGGTTCGATCCCCCGGTTCCCCATATGGTCCCCCGTGCCTGCCAGGAGCGACTTCTGAGTGAATAGCCAGGAGTAACCCCTGAGCGTCACCAGGTGTGGCCCCCGCAAAAAATATAGATGCTTGACAATAGATGAGTGGCTAAGGAAACTATAATTAGAATACTATAAAGGTATTAGGAATAATTTAGTCATGAAAATAGCTTACATATGGATAGATAACTTTTGCTCTTTACAGTGCTTAAATGCCTTTATTGTGACCTAAGCTTAGCAGAGCTTTTGTTGCCTTTGAAATGAAAGCTAGCTGATTAACCAAAAACAGTTCCAATGTAACTAGTAGAATGGACATATTTAGAACTGCTGCCTTAGTTTCTGAATTTGGTGGCATAATCGAAGAAGTAAAGATGTTTTAAAGTATCAGTTAAGATGCGGTGGCCACAGTGATGACAACACCAGTTACACCGACAATAGTGAATTTGACTGAATACATAAATGAGATACACAGATTTAGTAATGACAGAGGAAATCAAAACTTTGTGTCTTTATTTTCAAGTATATTGAACACAAATACAAAGTGCTGGAAGGACACTAGGGAATAATATTGAAATAGTTTTATCCCTCATTTGCCTTACCACCTAATGAGGGAATAATAGCTCTTGGGATATAATTAGGCACTTTCCTAATACATAGGTGCAGAATTTCACATATTATGATAATTTCATAGGAAATATATAATCTGACCTTCATTCTGCAGATAAGAAATGTAAAGCACATGCTTCGCATTTCATAGCCACATAGCTAGTAAATGTCACAGCTGATATTTAACCTAGAAATTCTGGCTCCACAATGATGAGCTCATTGATAATAGACAAGCTACAGAGACTCCAAGAAAAGGAGAAGGTATTGGAACTAGTCACGAGTGTCTAGGAAGAACTTCCTGATGAAATATTGAGGAGGGGGTGAAGAAAGTGACCCAGGTAAAAGTACACGTATGACAAAGGTAGGGTCGATTCTAGGGCATCTAGAAGAGCAGTGTAGGCAGTAGAGAAGCTTATTTGAGGGACTTGTGGAACAGCTTCTGAATATCACCCCAAATAAAGGAAACCCGATTATTTTAGTGAAAGCTCATTTATATACTATCTGTCAAAGGGTAATTTTGTAGCACAATTTTATTATGCTATGTTTCGTATAATGGTTTTAAGCCAACCATATGAGCAGTTTTCTGTTCTTGGTTTCTTGCTTGCTTGTTTGTTTTTTGGCATCTCTAGTAAGTAGTGGAATCTTTGGAATCCTGGAAAACTAAGTTTATTTTCTACCTTTGTAATCATGGTTAATTCTTACTTTTTCAATGTGCTCTGTTTTTATTTTAATGAAAAGTGTTAAAATACATGGAACATAAAGTGAAATTAATACAAGCATACTCATATCTAGAACTTGTTTTGCTTGCAGCTATTTGGTAACCATTTGGCTGGGCTTCATCCTTGTGCCAGTGGGCCCTTAAAAAGAAGCCATTGCCTGCAAAATAATAAAATATAAATGAAGGAAAAAGGCAATTTAAGGAGTAAGCACCACAAGGTGGAGGAATTAAATTTAAAAAAAGGAAAGGAAGAAAAGAATTATTGAAACACTGTGTCTATTCCCCTGTCCAATTTGCTTAGGCTATACTATTTTTAAGAGATTAACTAGGAAACAAGTAGAAGTTAAATTTTTAGCAAGCTTTTAGCAGTTTCTTCAAGTGATACATGTGATGCTTAGTGTTCCTAATGAGTTGCACTAAAATTATTTTTACACTTGTGGACATCTGTGGAGTTGTAAATGTGTTCCTAAATATTAGATATAATTGCAAGAAAATATGTTTATATAAATTTATTTGTGCCAGATTACAACTAGTTTTATTTAAATCAGAGGTTTGGATTATATTCATTCCTGTCCCCCTTTATCTAAAGTTGCTTATATTGTGTGTCCGAATATATATAATATATATACACATATACATACAGAATATAAATATATATCATATATTCTTGAGTGAATATACTGGATTTCTTTGAACTTTAGTTTTCTGATGTATGAAAATGAGGTCTAGATCCCTTTCACTCAGAATATTTATAAAACTATGTTAATATGCAGCAAAGTGATTTATCTGAGGTCTAGTATAGAAAGGATGTCCAAATAATGTAAACTTCCTTCCTTCCTTCCTTCTTTCCTTCCTTCCTTCCTTCCTTCCTTCCTTCCTTCCTTCCTTCCTTCCTTCCTTCCTTCTTTCCTTCCTTTCTTCCTTCCTTTTTCTTCCCTCCTCCCTCCTTTTCTCTACTTTACCCTTTCCTTTCTGCCTTCTTCCCTTCTGATATAATAGAGGACTAGGAGACCTAGTTTCAAGTTGCTATAAACTCTGATGAATTTAACTTAACCTTTATATTTCTTAGTTTTTTCTCTAGTAAAATTAAACATTTATTAAACAAGTAACCCAGAAACATTGAAATATCCATCAAGCTATTTATCTGTACTTCTAGCCACAGAGTTGCTTTAGTCTGACTGTTTGAAAGAAAGTTGATATTCTCTCTAATAAATCTGGAAAAGCTTGAAAATAGAACTTGATAAAAATTGTATGCTTCTAACCATTAGCAGAATTGATTCTGATTAATTAATAAGCTTCTTTTAGTTCAGTGATATTTAATTATATAGCTGCTGTGTGAGGAAGAAGAGACTTAACCAATATTTATAAGGAACTAGTTCACTCGGAGGATATAGATAATTATTTTTCAGTTTCCTTGATTTTTTTTAGTAGAATACTCCTCTGGTGGTGCTCAGGGATTATTTCAGGGATCACTACTAGCAGGCTTAGAGCTTGAATACGATACTGGGCATCAAACTGGGATCAACTGTGTACAAGGTAAGCATCTTAGCTGCTGTACTCTCGCTCCAGGCCTTCCTTGGAGAAATGACTAACCATGTATGAAACACTATATTATGAGGAATGATGCATCTTTGCCCCAAGATGTTCTTCAAGTTCTAATGTCTTGAACTTGTGAATATGTTACTTTATATGGCAAAGGAGATTTTATTTAATGATTAGTTCAAGGATTTGAGAAGGGAGATTAGCCTGCATTATCCAATGAGTTTGTTGTATTTGCTAGGGTCTTTATTAGGACCCAGGACTCTGATCAGAGTAGAACAGTGATGCAATAATCAAGACAGGGTGAGGTGAGGGAGAAGGCTCAGCTACTCTGATGACTTTGGAAGATGTAAAAGGTGGAAAATGTCTCTTGAAGTAACACAGCCTGCCATCTCAACACCAGTTTTTAGCTAGTGAGATCATTTTAGACTTTGGAACTACAAAACAATAAGATAAGAAATTTGTATTTGTTTTAGCCACATATTTATAATAATTCGTTATATCAACATCAGGAAAGTTATATGTTATGGTCACTGAACTGAAAACTTTACATTTTAAGACATCCATTTATCTTCAAATAAATCTGGATGAGTAACCCTAGGGATAAGAGAATAGTTTTATATTTTATAATTTAGAAATTGGAAAAAGAAGGTGGTGGTCAAGATGACAGGGGTATACTATCACTTTTAAGTAATAACATCTTTGAGATTTTCAGTCACTTTGTAGTCCTGGGTAGTTTACAACAGAAAGTTTCATTGCAGGAAATTGCTGATTTACTGAAATGATTAGAATTGGTATGATTCCTTTTGGGAATTCTTATAAGCTATACCTCTGTTTTTTCTTGTACCTTTAAGAATGTGATTATGAGCATCTTATGAAGGCCAATGAGTAATGAATGAGATATTAAGTAAAATTTCTGCTTTTTTATCATAGTCATTCATTTCTCTATTCCCTAGGCCCACTTTTCTATTCAGCACAAAAAATATTCTACTGATAAAAATAAATATAACAATAAAAATTAACTCTTAGGTAGACCAACTGGGTGACAGGAGTCATGGCCAAATAAAGTGGCAGCAGGTAGACATAAAATAATTCTCAATGAAAGGGTCAATGACCCCAAGCCTAGAAAGAACAGAAACACTCCTCCAAGATGCAAGCAAGCAAAGAGCCACAATCCAGTGTTCTGGGGTCTGTCACCTCTTAAAAAAATGTGATCCTGATCCTGTTCATAGAGCTTCTTTTATTCCCTCTAGGACCTAGAGTCTAGCTGTTTCACAAATGGGACTCTTGCCCTTTACAATGATTGGTCTTTACATTGATTATGATCCAATGGGATAAGGGTTAAATCAGGATTGGGTGGATAAGGTTAAGTCCTGAAGGTTTGGTGGAGGTTGTCTGTCACCCAGATGTGCTGCCAGAGATATCTGTGGTATTTTCTGATAAGGGAGAGGAGATGTTCTTGTGGTATTTCTGGCAACAAGGAGGGCCTTATTTCTGGAAACTAATAAGATCTACTGAGCTTCTGAAGCCTGCTGTCATAACTACAGTTTTGTATCTTCACGCAATGATACATTTTCTTTCTGAATATCAATTAAAAGTTTTTTTGGGTGGATCACTCCTCATGTTGCTTGAGAGACCATTTTAGCTATTAAGCTTGGTTCCTGCATGCAAAGCATTTGAGCCATTGAGCCCCAGTCCTTAGTCCAATGCTGACTGAAGTTTAGAGAAACTCCTTGTAAGGTCAGGTTCCCGGTGATCAATCACTGGATGTGTGACTTCTTGGGGAGTTTGCTTCATATGAGGAGATGCAATCTCCTTGCACTGATGGGAGTATCTCAGTGGCACTCAGGTTTGACCCACTAACAGCCAGCATATATGAGTAGCTGGAGAAAGGAGTGCCTGAGTCTTGAAGCAGGGAAGCAGGTGGTGAACTAGAGCTGAATTGAGTTCTGTGATCAATGTGGAGAAAACAGAAGTCAAGACTAGCACCAGATAGAGCAATCATTCCGGGTTTCCAGAATGATAGACCTATAGTTTCTGTGTCATGCTTCAGCAAAAATTTCTCAATTACTTATTTCTACTTTTTAGTAATGATCCTTTTCTTTGCCTTTACATCTCCATGAATGTCAACAGAAATTTGATAGCTGACAGTCAAAAAAACAAGCATTGCTTTATTTGTTATTTTCATTTTGGATTTTTTTTTTTGGTTTTTGGGCCACACCCGGTGACGCTCAGGGTCAGGGATTACCCCTGGCTATTCGCTCAGAAGTTGCTCCTGGCAGGCACGGGGGACCATATGGGGAACTGGGGGATCGAACCACGGTCCGTCCTAGGTTAGCACAAGGCAAGGCAGGCACCTTACCTCCAGCGCCACTGCCCGGCCCCCATTTTGGATTTTGAGTCACACTCAGCAATGCTCAGGTGTTACTTCTGGCTCTGCAATCAGGAGTCACTTGTGGTGGGCTCAGGAGACCAGATGGGATTGAACCTGGGTTGACTGCATGCAAAGCAAATACCTTACCTGCTTTACTATCACTCTGGCCCTGTTTTATTTTGTTTGTTTGATTTTTGGGTCACACCTGGCAGCGCTCAGGGGTTACTCCTGGCTCTCCACTCAGAAATCGCTCCTGGCAGGCTCGGAGGGCCATCTGGGATGCCGGGATTCGAACCACTGTCCTTCTACATGCAAGGCAAATGCTCTATCTTCATGCTATCTCTCCAGCTTTTCTGTTTTATTTTTTATTTTATTTTATTTTTTCTGGATAACACCAGGGTTGACTTCTGTCACTGCACTTAGGAATTAATTACTCTTGTTGGTGACTGAGGTGGCCCATATGGGATGCCAAGGATCAAACCAAGGCCAGCTACAGCACCCAAAGCAAAATATCCTACCCACCGTACTATCACTTTCTTGTGCCCAGAAACAAGTTGTGTTTTAAATCTCAAATTTAAACCTTGTTGATAAAACATTTTCATGTATCTTTTCATTCATTCTCTTTGAATACTCCTATATCTACTTTGTCTACTCTGTTAAGAATAATAATCAGCAAAACAATGAAATAAAGTTGAATGGCATCAAGGAAAATAAACATAATTGAAAGACTTGAATTCAGTGTGGTGTATGTTTATGAAACTTTTACTATTTCATAAACTGTGTCAAGGCAACTAATTATTTTAGGTGTTTAAAAAATGCATAGATTTAGTAAACTTTTAAAACAAAAGCAAGCAGCTGAGTTGTACTGATGTTTGCTTAAAAGGCATAAAATGTCTCTGGAATTGTTTATCTTGCAAGTAATTCTTTGTTGCAGTCAAGTTGCTGAAAATATATTTTCCCTATTTCTTAAATATCTAAGAGCTCCTGATGACAGTGTCTTTCTTAATTACATCAGATTGCCACTTAATTCTACATGTTTATTCAGCTGTTATTATCCAATTGTTTTCCAATCCTTTTTTCCCTACTTCTCTATTTTGCAAATTTTGGCCCCACCCACTGTAATTTTATTATTAATTCATTTAATGTACAAGGAGATCAAGCATTTATTTATTTTTAAATGTATTTTTCCTACCAGCTTGAAAACATTTCACTAGCGGCAGTAGCTACCCCCATGGAGCCTGTGTAAATTTGAGTTTTTAGGTTGCTGTGCAGGCACCTTTGTGAGTTACACTCTGGCTATTGAAATTTATTTATCTTTTGATGGACTGGTGAATTATGAGACTTTGGACCTGCCAGATATTCAGGTATCAACTCCAAAAGGCTTGCTGGGAAAACCGTGGTTGGCACTGTAACACAGAGAATGACCAACGATGCATCATATATTTTTAATAGATATAATGTTTTAATAAACATTCTCCTCCTAAAGCAATGGATTTTAAAATGGGTTTTTGCCTTGAGCCATGTAGCTACCCAGCTGTGAGTTTTATAAGGCAACAATCTCCACATCATTAGATGTTATGACTAATATCCCAGCAAAATAATAGCTATTTACACATGCATAAAAAGTTAAAATGACATTTAAGGTGCTTTTATACTCAGAAAAGTGTGCTTCTAAAAGTGATGCTGCAAGTTTCTTATCCACTTTTATCTTACTGACTTTTCTGTTAAAAAAAGAGATGTCTAGGAAAGATCTCTTGTGAACCACAAGGCAGTTTAGAACACTTGCCCCTGACTGACAACACATGGAATCTTCAACCTTGAGAGCAAGGTTGCATCTTACTTCCAGTCCCCTGCCTTTCAGAATTTAGATTTCCTTATCATTTCCCCTTTTGTTGGCTCATGAATTCATGGTATCTTCTCACGTTTGCAGGTGCACTTGATATTTTTATTTTAAATGACTAGCACTTCTACTATCCTAAATGAATCTTACTTATGTGAAACATTTGGAGAGTTTTTTCCCTATGGATGTTACTGAAAATTTGGGAAACTGAAATGCCATTTTACGTACCTCACAGCTTTCTGCCATTGTTTCTCTTTCCCCCTCACTTCTCTTCTAACCTGGCATTCCATCATCTAGGGAAGACAAACACCTTTCTCTCATCTTTTTATCAGAGCCTATTCTGGACCTTGGAAGTGTCTCCTAGTCTAAATACATGCCAAGGTGTCTTTTGTCTTCAAATCAATAATCTGTGGTCAAGTGTAGTATAAAATTATTTTTCTAGGGGGACCGGGCAGTGGCGCTGAAGGTAAGGTGCCTGCACTAACCTAGGACAGGCCGGGGTTCGATCCCCCGGTTCCCCATATGGTCCCCCGTGCCTGCCAGGAGCGACTTCTGAGCGCATAGCCAGGAGTAACCCCTGAGCGTCGCCGGTGTAAACCAAAAAAAAATATTTTTCCATCATATTAAGTGGCAGAGAACTCATTTCTATATCTGCCAAATAAGGAAGCTTACAGGATGCATCCTTTATAAGGACATTGAAAGAAAGATAATCCCGAACTTTCCTATGATTATTTTCTCTTCAGAGCAGTGTAGGAAAGGAAGGTAGAACAGAAAAATAAAGCAATAAGGATGCACAACTGTTTTAGAGAGAGGTGTTATGATTTATTCTGTTGCTACATGGGAACATTCAATCAGGAAACCTTTTACTTATGTAACTGGCTCAGTCATAAACACAAGTGATTTAATCTCATCCATTTAAAAACTGTTCATTTCAAGCATTCAATGTTAATCAGGAGACATAACCCTTCTTATTTTGACCCATCAGTAAAGTATGAATTTTTGGAAATAGAGATTAAAATAGATCAACCTCTTTATTCTGTTTTCTTTTCAATTATTGTTGTAGTCTGACTGTGTTCACCTAAATTCATAAGCTGAAACTCTACTTCCCAAAGTGATGGTGTTAGTGTAAGGCTTGTTGGGGTTAAAAATCAGACAGTTTCTATCTTCAAAGGAGAAGGGCTGTACATAATTGAAGATACCAGATAAGGGTTGGAGCTGAGAAAGAAAATCAGGACGTTTACCCAGACATAAGGAGTGACCACTGTAAGACCACTGTTTTCAGGGCCAATAGAGAACTTACAAACTAACCATGTGAACATCAGCAAATCCTTTTTCCAACCCCTATACTCTTTCCATCAGATATAAGCTATATAATCTTACTGCAGACTGTGGATAGGCCTCTGAGGAAACTGTCAGACCTTGCCCCGGAGCACTGCCCAATAAAGAACCCAGTTGGTCAATGTTTCTGTCTCTCACTCTTCCATCACATTTTCATTATAAAATGGGTGGTTTTGAGCAGATCTTTGAAAGGTGATTAACTTATGAGGAAAGAGACCTCATAAATGAGATGAATATCATTGCAAAAGAGCCTTGGAAATTTCTGTGCTCCTTTCTCAGAGGGAGAATGTTACTGCAGGTCTGTGACCTGGAGGAAGACTCATCTGACCAGGTAGGCTTTCTAGATTTGAATTTACTTCCTCCAGAAATGTGGAATATCAGTTTATATTACTCCTAAACTACTCAATAGTGATATATTGTTATAAAAACCCAAACAAATTAAGTGATATCTCCCAAGTAATTAATCCTACCAGAAGAATGAATTGAGTATTTTCAGGTCAGCTTTTTATGAGTTTATTCTAAGCAAAAATACTCAAATATAATAATAGAAGTGTAGTGTTGGGTTAATATTATGTCAAGGACAATTTGTTTCCTGAGATTAATGTCATTGATTTATAACCTAGATGTAAAGAATGAAATATATCTGGATGTAAGAGGAATTGAATTTAGTTTCAAAACCAAGTTTTAAAAAGAGCAATTTAGACTTATCTGGATTCTCTTAGATGATTTCTTACCTTATTCCTACTATTTTTTTTGTTATTACACAATAACATAAAATAATTACCAGTAACTAGTTCAAATTTCTTCAAACTTTTCTTTACGTTTAACTCTAAGGTTGAGCTTTTGCGGGTCTACGCTGTCCTTAGAGTACATTAGTAAACTGAATGAGTCTAAGTGGCTTATTTTTTTTTCTTGCTCTATATTTTCATTCTAATCTAAATGTTAAGACTTTATCCTGTCTATCCACAAGTTCTATGTGAAAGGAATTTAAGAAACTCGGACTGAATCATCTTTCACCTTGGTTATCTATCTCCTTCATAGCCCATTCCTTAATAGGAGATCAATACTAAATTCTGCTATGGATTAATCAGGGAAGATTAGACTCAGAAACTTTTTCTCAGTGATGTTTGTTAGTATAGAAGGAAAAATAGACTCAGCCCAAATCTCTCTGCCCTTATGGAGAAAACAGTTTGTATAAGTCTCTGGAGTATCTTTGGCTTCTCAATTAAAGCAGAACACTGCACATAATCCTTGCTCCTAGTCATTTAAAACTATGAGAAAAAGGGATTAAGAAAAATAAAAAACATGTTGTAATAATACACAGAGACAATAGGAATGAGGGCTGGAAGGTCCGGCCCATGGTATGAAGCTTACCACAAAGAATGGTGAGTTCAGTTAGAGAAATAACTTCATTGACAACTGTTATAACAATGGCAGTGAGTGAGAGAAAAAGAATTGTCTGTCTTGAATACAGGCAAGCGGTTGGGGAGGAGGAATATGGAGGGCATTGGTGGTGAGAGCTGGTGAAGGTACTTTTTAAAATATATAACTAAAACCCAACTACAAATATGCTTATATTCGTAGTGATTAAATAAAGATATTTATAAAAAAGACGGTGGCTATATAAGAGAAATTTTCTAAATTCTTTAAAATTTTCTCTGATAATTGGATATTTTATTAAATTCATGAAAGAGCATGAAAAAATGGTTTTAAGAGAGAATTCAAAAGCAAGTCACATAATACAGAGAAAATAGAGTTGCCTCCTTGTCACCATTTAACTTTCCTGTCAATGAGTCTGATTGCTTTCAAAATAAGGAGAGGTATTTTTCGTAATTTTATTTCTTCTCCATCTTATCTGCAGAAATTCCAGGATTCACAATAGAATTATCCTGGCATATGCTTCCTCCTGCTCTGTTTTGATACTGAGAGAAGAACACTGCACTGCATAGCACAATATTTGCACAGTCTGCCGCGACTTCAGCTGAGTCTTGAAAGACTTTGCGGGTTGTGACATTCCCCTAAATGTGCTGAGCTTTCTTTAACCTTTCATAAAACATTGTGATCTTTATGGACTGTATCATATTGTGCAGTAATGTGCTTTATTGCCCACAGAATAAGCTTTTCTTAAAGATAATTGGAAAGCTGGAAATGGCTGCTATCGGCTGATTTTTAAAAAATACATTATTTCTGAAATGGGACTGGTGTAATAATGACCCTATCTGTTCAAGATTTAAGATTTGTCTTGGCAGAGAAAATTGATCCATTTCACCTTTGTCTAATGGAAATTTTTATCTAGGATTATCTGTTTATGTAAATGAATGTTCCTCTGAAAAGGGAACTTGAGGGGTTGTAAATCTTGGTGACACTCCAGTTTCATAGGAGAGAAATTGGAAAGGATTCTGGTATTTATCAGCCTGAAATTGGTTATAAAAACAAAATTATCTTCATGTACCTCCAGCATCTGATGTTTCCTTGAATTTCATTATATTTTTTGAATAATTCAATGCAATAGTAAAGCAGTGTTTCTATATTGCCTCATTCAGAAGTTTTTTTTTTTTGTTTGTTTGTTTTTTTTACTTTTCTATTTTCTAGATGCTTTTTAATGACGACATTAACCAGGAAGTAAAGCCTTTTACTCATCCACTCTTTTAGGGATGATATTTTTTCCTGCATAATCTTAATAGTCTTCAGCTATTGTAGTATCGTTATCTGCAGCTATATGAAATGTGTTAACAGGATAGCCACCGTTTTTCTTCTTAAAAGAGCATGGCTCATATGAATTCTGATAGAATGACTAAAATACTGGGCTATCAGGATT
>PVKC010020888.1:0-18401 GCA_004027635.1 Crocidura indochinensis
TTTTTTTCTTTATCTTCTATTTTTTTCTTCTTTCTCAAACAAATCCATATAACTTATACTGACTAGTCCCCCTTCCCAATCAGGGGGGGAAAGGGCGGTAGCCAAGACCAAACAAGTGTAAGACCACCAAGTAGCAAATTAGACGCAGAGGAGACCACTTGCTTTAGCAACCCCGGGGTGGGGGTGGACGGTAGGGGAGAGGATATGGGAAGTAGGATGGGAACTGAGGTGGACAGAGGACTTTTTGGTGATGGGAGTTCCCCTGATTTTATGTTAATTTGTACCTAAAATATGACTGCCAATGATATGTAACCCAACATGTTTAAAAATAAAAATTATATTAAAAAATCAGCAAGAAAATGACTTAGATCAAGAGATACACCTGAAACAGTTAGATACTTTTCCCTGTGATGTGCTTATGCTAACAGCCACTCTTTTCTTATTGTTTAGTTGTTCATTTTATAATTATAGAAAATATTACTTTTGTACATTATTATTGTTTCTTTACTAAAAAAGTGGAATTTTATACATGAAAGCATTTTCATACAATTATTATCTCTGCCTCTTGTCCCACCTTTACCTTCCAGGTGGGAGAGCTGTTAAAAGTTGAATAAATAAGCTGGGTGCTCAAAGTCTTTTGGTAGAGTTTACCAGCTGGCTCCAGGTGTTTTTTTGGAGCTGCTAGTAGGCTTACAAAAGACTCTGCACCAACCTTCTTACCCCTTTACCCTCCTGTCTGTGTGGATATTTGCTGTGGATAAATATTACCAAGATCTATCCACCAAAAGGGGATAGGGGAATGGGAATCAATTCCTCATTCTGGGAGCTCTCTGAGGATACACCAGTAACCAATCAAGAGGTAAATGAGACCAACACTTATGCACATTCCCTCTCTAGTCACAATCGTTGAAATATAAAAAATAACCCAAGAACCTAATGCAATGTGAATGGATTAAGATTGAGCACAGAGAAAGGGTACTACCAGGTGTGGCTCCAAAATGAAACAACCTTATTATAAAACATGGGTTTTGTTCATTTGTTACATTTTGTAATCTTACTCTTTATATTTTTTTGTTCTTTTTCTTTATAATTTGGGAGGTGAGAGACTAGATATGATACATCAGATAGTGTTTAATTCAGTGGTTAATTCTGGTGATGTTCAATGGAACATATAGCAATGGGATTGAATCAGGATTGATCATATGCAAGTAAAATACTTATATCTCTGTACTAACACTCTGTAACCTCCTCCAGATTGGAATTAACTTAAAAATTGAATTCAGGTTTTTCAAAATTATTTTAGAGACAATGACTTTTTGAAATCATCTGTAAAATATTAATTATTTTAATGATATTCTCATATGACTATGCTTTGCTACTGGTGTTTTGAGTATCAGTTGGATTTTTCATAGCAGCTTATGTTGTTCAGGTTGGGTAGATGCAATTTGGAAAGCTGATTTTTCCCATTGTTATTATGAAACTGGCTATGTAATGGAGATTTGGGGGAAGATATATAGTCTCTGTTGCATATTTCTTTTCAATTCTTTGCTTCTGTACCTGTGATTCAGTTCATAAGGAAAGAACAAAAAATACCTCTTCTTAGCTTATTGCCTGTGATTTCTCCTTGGACTAGGCTGTGGTAGATGATGTAGCTAGTCAAACTTGACTGTATGCTACAGTCCATCTAGTAGAGGTTCTTTGGTCAGTGGATGACGATCACGAGAATAATCTAAAAACACTATATTTTGCACATAAAACCAGAAGTTTATGAAGAAGATATATAGCCCTATCACTAGGATACTCTTTAGCTCCTGGAAATTCAGGCCACATTTCCCAGTGTCTTTGGCCAAAACAAGTCATGTGTCTTGCTGTGGTTTTCTATGTTCAGCTGTCTATGGCCTTACAACTTCACTCAGAGCAAATATTGATAGAAAGGAAAATGGCAAGACTCTTTCCCCCATTCTGAAAAATTAAGTATCTTTCCAAGTCCCTCTGGTCTGGGTTAAGGGGGAGAGCTTGGTCCAACCACTTTCACCATGAAAGAATCATGTTTCCTTGGGGAGTGAATGCTGTTCCTCTAAAATGCCCAGCTTGCAAGTTAACTCACTCTTTTGTCATTATTTCTTCAAGCCTTTCACACTTCTTTAAAGGGAAGCAAATGGCAGAAGCAAACAGGAAACTCATCAGAAAGTAGATCTTTCTTTGGTTTCAACTTCCTACCATGCTAGAATGATAGAGTGAGCATGTTTCAACTCTGCAAATACCAATATCTCCATATTCATTTTTGAGATTTTTTAAATCTGTTCAACATTTCTAATTCTTTTTATTTTTTCTTGCATTTTGAAGGTGTTTAAATTTTCAAATATGTAGAATAAAATGGAAGACCTTCATTGAGTACATGGATTGTTTTCTATCTATTTTACCAGTTCTATGCCATGCCAACACACATAATTTCTTATAAGAGGAATTGTGAACACTTTACAAAATAATTAAAAGTTAAAGTTGCTGGGGCCAGGGAGATAGCATGGAGGTAAGGCATTTGCCTTTCATGCAAAAAGTCATCGGTTCGAATCCCGGTACCCCATATGGTTCCCCGTGCCTGCCAGGAGCAATTTCTGAGCATGGAGCCAGGAGTAACCCCTGAGCACTGCTGGGTGTGACCCGAAAACCAAAAAAAAAAAAGTTAAAGTTGCTAAAGCCTCTGTAAAAATTAAGTGCTTAGTATTGTCATAAAGATAATGAAGATAATTTAAAACTGGATTCCTAAACACAGAGTTATTGAGAAAATATGTGCATTCTAAACACACACACCCTCACTTTCCATATTTTATTTTCCAGAAGATAATATAACTGAAAATTAACCATTAAAAATATCTCAGCAAAAAATAGGATTTTGTGGCTTCTATAGTTTGATATTGTCAAACTATCTACAAAATGGGTCCATGGCATAAACATTTATCAACTGAGGAAATCTTTCTGGTATCATACTGAATTGAGCATGAATAAATACAGCTTTCTAGAGAGAAAGTATACAGAATATTCACTCTTATAGGTTTGCCAATGTTTGTAGCACTATATGTAAATATACATATATCAGTATCTTGCTGCACAGAAATTTTCTAGTATTTACAAGATAGCATAATATTGCTAGGATAGTCAACATATAAAAGTCGTGTTTACATATATAAAATTATAATTGTAAATCCATTTTATTAGGTGACATTGGGTAGTTATGTAGCTGATTAACATAGAGATAAATAATTCAACAACATAAACATTAAAACATCCAAGTAATTATATAAGATTTTTATACAGAGAGGAATAACCTGAGGCATTCTTAGTAAGTATAAAATAACCCTTAATTTTAGCTACCAGAAAATAATAATGAATATAGGTGTGTTTGCCAATATAATCACAGCATGTAATTTTAGGATAGACAATAAATAATGATAAATAGATAGAAATTTATAAGGTTGTAGACAAAATATTGTACCTGAAATCTTAGGACCACTTATAATCTTCAAAGTGTTGACCATAATAGCAAACAAATATCACTCATACTTTGTCCAATAATATTAAGGTTGTAATGTTTGCTTTAGATTTTACTTAATAATAACTGGTTATGTTTATTTCATAATCCAATAAAAGATATGAGATGAAAGTGAGTGCAATAAAATGCAAATCATCTGCTCAAAATACAGTATCTGTAATATTGGTGAAATAATCAATTCTCTATCCAAACTATAAATCTAAATTATTTTTCTCTTGATTATGTATGAAGGATGTCTCACAATAGTTGAAATGCAGACTAGAGGAAAGAGATCCATTGTGAGCAACTTTTAGGGATTCTAGTGAGAAATAAGAACCTTTGGAGACTTATAGAGGGAAAGTTGAATATAAAGAGATACTGACAGTAAGTCTACAAATTTGGTCATCAGATGTGTATTCCAATGTTAGAAGGAAAGTGGTGATAATACAAAGGAAATACTCAAGCTAGAAGTAAACAAGAATGTTAATATAGCATCCTTCAGACCTGCAGTCTGAACCATGCTATTTAATAAATATTTGCAGTGTCAGATTTATAGATCTTATACTACTCTTCTTAGTACCTAGTAAACAGTTCAAATATTTAAAAGGGAGGAATCCTGGAGGCATCAGGATTCAAAATTCTCTCTCAGTTGCTCTCAGAGAAGGTGCCTACCAGGAAAGCTCCCTGAATTCTGAGTTATAGGGGTGTGTAGGAAGCTCTGGAAAATAGCCCTAGAAGTTGGAAAGAAAAGCTTTGATCAATAGGCTTTGCTATTAGTGATTTAGATCAGAATTCAAAAGCATATTTGACTAGGAGTTATTTAAATATCCTAAAAGAGAACAATTGAAACCAGAGGAAGAATAACGGCAATAATTTATTTTTCACTTAATTTGATTATTTACACATTTTGCTTTTCAACTGGAAAAAATTCAAAGCACTCGTTTCTAAGTGGAAAAGTGGAAGGGAAGCTGGGAATTGGATTGGAGGCACCAATTTTAAAGGATCAAGTTAAACAACTTATAATATTCAAAGTATTAACCTTAGTAGCAAACAGATATCTCCTATACTTTGTCCACTAACATTAAAGCTGCAATGTTTGCTTCATATTTCAGTTGGAAATACAGGTTATGTTTATTTCATAATTCTATAAATATATGGGATAAGAAGTTAGTGCAATAAAATTCAAGTTATTTGTTCAAAATCCAGTACCTGGAACATTGGTGAAATACTATCACTCTATCCAAACTATTTATAAATAAAAATCATATTATATTTCAGAATATATTATGATATTATGATATTATGATAATAAAGCCATTATTTTGTGGATTATATTTACTATTTTATGAGGAAATGTATTTTAACAGCAGAGATCTGATCACAGCAGACTGGGTGAGGGTGTGGAAGGTGATTTGGTTAGAGGTGAGTGGGATCAAGCAGTGGAAGCCAAACTCCTGAGTTTATATTCTGTGCAAAAAGGGAAAACCTTTAAAAAATTTCAACAGAAGACTAAAATAGATGACAGGTGCCAGAATATTTATTTTTATTTACTTTTTAAAATGTTTTATTTAAGCCATTGTGAATCTAGAAAGTGCTTCAAAGTTGGGTTTTAGACAATGTTTCATAACCAATCCCACCACCAGTGTCACCAGAATTCATCCCATGCCATTACCCCCACACCAGTCTGCAGAGTAACAGGCATCTTTTTAAATTGAGTTGTTAAAGTTGGATCTCATGATTTCATAGTTGATGTTGGCTTAGATATTTTTTTCAGTCCTTTTTCTAACACCACAAACGAAACCACACTGGTTATTTTTAAATTAAACATTACAAGCAAGAGTTTAAATACTGCTAGTTAATAATAATTTTATTTTATGAATTATTGTTAAAGCTCACCAATATCTTGCTCTAGTTTTCCTCTTTTTCAGGCAGCTCTACTTTGTTTAGTTTTCCTTTGAAACATTGTCAGTTATAAGTGGGTGAATGGTTCTCTTTTAGCAGCTCATGAATCTTGGTCTAGCTAATGCAGATCTGATTGCCTTAAAAAGGACCTTTTCATTATAAATGTATGAATTTGTAATAACAATATTTTATATATTTCTGATATACATATTGTATAGAATGATAATGCTTAGAAGTACACTTAGAATACACTTAATCTATATTTTTAACACTGAGTGAAGTGAGTGATGAGAACATCTTTAAATTGCTTTATTTAAACACTGTGCTTTACAAGGTTGTTTATAATACAGTTTTTTTCCAAGTTATAAAGCTGTTTATGATTAAGTTTTAGTTATACAGTGTACAACATCCTTCACTTGTACATATTTCCCAGCATCTATGTCCCCAATTTCCTTTCCTTCCCTGTCTTCTCCCTGCCTGCCTCTGAGATAGACATTTTCCTCTCTCTCTCTCTATCTCTCTCTCTCTCTCTCTCTTTCTCTCTCTCTCCTTCATTGTCTATCTCTCTGTCTCACTCTCTCTCCCTCTGTTTATTTTTTATTTAAATAGTATGGTCTGCAATATTGTACTGCAGGGGTATCATGCCTATCAATTTATCTTCTATCAGTACCCAGTTCTTGTACAGAGCGATCATTTCCAAACATTTCTGTCTAAGTGGTACTTTCTCTGCCCTAAATAAACTCACCATAATATTTATTACAAGCTATTTTTGGAACGTTTGATGATTTAGTCAATATTATATCTGGATAATACTAACATACTATCTTTCATATATTCCACAAATGAATGAAATAATTTGGGGGGCCACACCTGTTTGATGCACAGGGGTTACTCCTGGCTAAGAGCTCAGAAATCGCTCCTGGCTTGGGGGGACCATATGGGACACCAGGGGATTGAATTGCAGTCCTTCCTTGGCTAGAACCTGCAAGGCAGACACCTTACCTCTAGCGCCTCCTCTACGGCCCCAGAATGAAATAATTTTATATCCCTCTTTCTCTGACTGATTTTTACCAGCAGAATTCTTTTCTATGTACAAGCGATGAGAACATTGTGTATGTACTTTTATAATAGGCCTAAAATATGAGCACAAATAAAAACTTTTTATAGACAATAACTAAGTGGACTAGAATAAGACATATATTTAAAACTGGTTATACAGGGTAGGTGCTAGCTGTATCCTACTAATAAACATTTAGACAAAATTAGTTTCGTAAAATGAAGACCAGAAACACTTCAACATTGAATAACATTTTCACCCTTAATTAATTAAAATAAAGGATATCAAAGGAGTTTCCATTATTAAGTTAAAGAAACAAATGGTGACTTTAGTAATCATCAAATAGATTCTAGCAAAAAACTTTGAGTATAGAAACTTGAATGTTGAACTGTATAGGAGCTGGGATCAAAGAAATCTAGTAGTAATTTTAAAAATTTTCTTTGCCAATGGACTATGTTAAATCTTAGAAGACTGAAACCTAAAACTGTAGCAGGCTTCTTATATTTGCATATTGGGGGAGAAATCTGAACTGTAGAAATACAGAAAACTCCAGCTGATATGTATTAATGTACAGTACCAGTGATTAGACATCAAAATCAAAGGGCTGATTGATCTGGCCTGAAGGTAGATAAGAGTCTATGAGCTTCTACTTGGTTTATGGGTGTTGTCACTCATCCATGTTATCACTGACTTGCAGCTGGAATATATTATCCTGTATATGATCACTCTCTGTTGACCTCTTTCTTTTGTTATTTATACTGATTTCTTTTATTTTCTTTTGTTATTTGGGGGGGGGCATACCCAGCAGTATTCAAGGATAATCTCTTTGTCTCTGGCTCTGGAATTGCTTCTTTTATATTTTATTTTATTTATTTTATTTGCTTTTAGAAGGTAGACAATTTTATTGGAAAGTAGAGAAAAGAGAAGGATACCATGACTTCATATGAGAAGTGACAGCATAGAACTAAAGTAAGGTCAGTAACACTTTTTAATCAACACTAAAATCCTACAAACAGAAATACAGAAACAATAAAGATTTCATTGATAAGCAGAATTGAAGTTTATAGAATTATAGGAAAATATACGGTTAATCAATATATAAATATACAATAGATTTTCTATAACAACCCAGTTCTTATTTTTTTTTCAGAATAAATGTATTTTTTAAGAACAAATTCAGCTATACCATTGATTCTCTCAAAGAGTGAATGAATGGTTTCATTTAAGAAAAATACCTAGAGTAACTTTATTTTCATCTCTATTTCAATTCTAAACCCATACATAAATCTATTATCTCCATTCCTTGCTATCTCTCATCACCTATATATTTTACAAATGAAAATAAGTATTTAAAGTAAATAAAGATGGAAAACTCATGATAATTTTCTACACAATTGTAGAGGAATAAAATGCATATAAGTTTTTTTAATATTTCAATTCAATGTGGACATATGATTTGATTTTATCTTTAAAAGAAGGAATCCCAGACCTAGCATTTCTACTGAATTATGTTTCTATTTTATAATAGAATGAAACGGAGTTCATCTGTCCCTTTAGAGAATACCTCAGAAGCTATAGAAAGCTCCTGTTTATATTACCTCTTCTCTCCTTCCTCTTCATAAACCTTTCCAACAGAGTTGAGGTGCATTTTAGTTTTATTAGGCCATAAAACTTGGTGCGATACATTTCATCCTCTTACGAATTGTCTTGAGAACATTTTAATTGCATTTCATTGTGCCGTGGTGTCAGAAATGTTCTTTTATGACCTACTCTCCCAGCCCTCACTCATTACTCTTCTCAGTTTCTCTACTAATGAGCTATATTGTATTTCTTCACATCTTTTGTCAGTTCTTAAGCTGTAAACATCTCCATGCTCATAGCTTTGCTGGTGCGTGCCTGTGTCAAATCACATACTTTAATCTCATTTTATAGTTCTCTTATTAATTTTATTTTATACACCTCCAGGTTTCACTCATAAATTTCACTTATTGTCTCCTTTAGAAAAAAATGCATCTTTACATTTTGAAAAAGCTATAGAGTCAGTCCAATAATCTAGTTTAATTTTCACAAATCAGGATTTATGCAGATTCATTGACTCTAAGAAATCAAATCTTCCATTTTTAAAGAATGCAATTGTGAGTTGGACTTTTGAAGTAAGCCATAGTTGACTAGAATATGGATGTAGTCTTTTTAGGGATGGATGAGAAACATTCTGTTGCTGCCAGAAATGAACTGAGAATAAATGGGTCATAAATAAAGCTCTGGAAGGCAGCATGTCTAGAGAATAGGAGAATCTTTGCTTTTGTGAAGTAGGAAAATATAGTTAATAAAAAATAAAGCAATATTGTTTCTGTTATTGCTATTGCACAGTTTCCTTGACTCCCTTGGCACTAAGTTTATCAAGATTCCAGAACCATTTTCTGTTAGTCTACAAAATTACTTCAGTGGAGTAGAAACTAGAACTTCAATAAGGAACATACAGGTTGTTTGAAAGGAGCAGTCTGATATCTAGAAAAGACTCAAAACTCTCAAGATGCTGAACAGTGGAGAACTTTTTCCCATTCTCCATACTGGAGATCTTTTTTTTGGGGGGAGGGGTAAACCCTGCAGCGCTCACGGGTTACTCCTGGCTCTACGCTCAAAAATCCCTCCTGGCAGGCTCCAGGGACCATATAGGATGCCGGGATTCGAACCACAGTCTTTCTGTATGCAAGGCAAATGCTCCAACTCCATGATAACTCTCTGGCCCCAGATACTGGAGATCTTTATGACTGACAGATCACAACGTGTCCTGGAGAGAGAGGCAGGAGGGGTCTTCTGACAAGATTTCAGAGGGAGTTGGAGGGATAGTATCTGTTTCTTGCCATGAATGAACTCAGGTTCATTCATTAGTATTGTAGCTGCAGTTGGGCATGCACTTGGATAGCCCCATGTGGCATTTGGACTTAGACATACCCCTTGGATAGCTTCAATATAATGACTGTTGAGCCTGGTCATGCTCCTCCTGTCATGCTGGGTGTATATAAAGAAAAACTTGGTGAGTTGTAGGGGGTCCCAGCAAAGCCTGCTGTTTCGCTGGGGCCAGAGATAAAGCATTGGAGAGATGCTGCCTGCACTGTATCTCTTCCATTTTTTTCTTCTTTGGAACCCAGACCTCCCTGGCCACATCTGGCTGGTGAATTTCTACTAACTCCCATTCTCTGAAACCCTCCTCACCCCCAAAACTTTGGCATCAGGTCTCAGACAGCAGGAGAAATAAAACATATACTTAGTTTCTTTTCTTCTCTCTCTCTCAGGCCCAGGTACACAGTCACTACCCCAGGTATCCCATGTGATCTCCTGTTCCTCTTCAGGTGTGATCTCTGAGCACTGAAAGACTTACAGAAGAACCACATGACACAAATGGATGAGAGGGCAAAGAGCTTATATGGCTTATGTTTTTTCTGGAAGTTAAGGTGGGAAACTAGGGACTAAAATTAGTGGAATTTTGTTCATTGATGAGCTTCATGACTGATGTACTAATTTTATCTTTATTCTATATCAATGTAAAAAAATTTATCCCTACATAGTGTTGCTATTCAGTTATTTGTGTATATTTCTTCTTGTGTATATTTCTTCTTCTTATTTTTTTTTGTTTTTTTTTTGGGGGGGGGGCACACCCAGTGACGCTCAGGGGTTACTCCTGGCTATGCGCTCAGAAGTTGCTCCTGGCAGGCACCGGGGACCATATGGGAACCAGGGGATCGAACCGCAGTCTGGTCCGTCCTAAGGCAGGCACCTTACCTCCAGCGCCACCGCCCGGCCCCTTCTTATTATTATTTTAATTTTGAGCCACATCCGGTGCCTTCAGGAGTTATTCCCAACTATGCGCTCAGAAATCGCTCCTGACTCTAGGTACCATATGGGACGTGGGGGCTCGAACAGTGGTCTGTTCTGGGTCAGCCGCTTGTAAGGCATATGCCCTACCACTGAGTCATTCCTCCGGTTTCATTGTGTGTATTTCTTAATTTACATTTTGTTTGTTGTTATATGGGGCCACACCCATCAGCACTCAGGGGTTACTCCAGGCAGGCTCAGAGACCATATGGGAATCTGGGGATCGAACCTGGGTCCATTCCAAGTCAGCAGCGTGCAAAGCAAATGACCTACAGCTGTATATCACTCCAGCTTTAATTTACCTTTTAAAAATTCAACTTATAAAAGTGGGAAGGTGTGTGCAGAGTAATGGCAGTATGATAGAAATGCACAATTATGTGCAGCAAATTATAGTAAGCCACTTGAAAGTTTGCAGTGGTTAAACATGTGCTATTTTGTTCACCACTTTTTTGCTTCAAATATATTTAACCTTCATGAAGTCTTCATTAATCTTCCTTTTTATCTATTAGAGATAAAAATATTTTAGCTCAATGTTGCAGGCTACTTTTTGTTTGCTTTTTGTTTGTTTTTGCTATTTTTGGAACTATGTTCTTCTCAACAACATTCATGCACTCCTGGCTTGGCTCCAGGCCAAGCTTTGGGATCATCTTTTGGCCAGCTGCAGATGTGTCCAAGGTAAGCATGTTCCCCATTGAAATATGTTGGTCTCTTTTCTTTTCTTTTCTTTTCTTTTCTTTTCTTTTCTTTTTTTTTTTTTTTGGTTGCTGTTCTATTCTTAAACGAAGATTCCATTATATACAGAAAGGCTAAACTAAGCTAAAGAGACAATGTGATTTATATTAAACTTGACTTCAGTTTTTTTTAATACCAAAGTGACTTATTCTTAGAGGAAATAATAAAACTGAGAACTCACCTTAGCCTTCATAGTACTTCTTTAGTAAAAGAACTGTGAATGTGGTGTTAATTATACTCAAGGCTGTAATATCACACCTCTACTTCTTCAAAGAAATTGTCAACTGGAAATATTGGTATTTTTCTGATTTAGATAATTTAACTATTTATAGTACAAGTTAATGGCTGAAAAATGAGTGGATTTTAAAAATCACTCTTTTATTTGTAAATCGTAACTTTAGATTCTATTATATAAATGTATTTTGCTTTGGAAGCCAGAGAGATAGTACATTGGGTAGAGTGCTTGCTTTGCATGTTGCTGACTCCAGTTTAATCCCCAGTAACAATATGGTCCTATGAACATAGTCCACGAGTACTTCCTGAGTGAAAAAATAGGATAAACTCATGAGCATTGCTCATTATAGCCAAAAAATAAACAAACAATAACAAAGAAAAACAATATTAAAAAATATTGAACTCCCAAGGATTGCGTTCCTTATGATTCAAAGCAATCTCCAGAAAAAATATTCTCTAAATGAACAAAAACACAGTTTAAATTCAACTCCATTTTTAAGTGTAGACCTATCTAATATTTTCTGGAGATTTGGTATAACTATTGGAATAAGTTTATTTAAGATACTGTAATTTTGATGTGAAAACAGAATCTAACTAATGACATTTCAAAAGATGATTATAATATTTTATAAATTTTTTGTTCATCTAGATATTTCACTTCTCAACTCATTTATTCATCTGATGCTTAGAGTATATGTAGAATTCTTCAATTTTTATTTTTCTGTGTTTCTAATAATGACCAGATTTTAGTGCTAAAAAAGAACAATAAATAAATTTCCTTCTTTCTTGAAGGTTTTATAATAAGGGGGATAAAATTTTAAAAATACATGTTTGTTTTATCAGGAAGAGACTAATGATGCAGAAGTTCATAAAACATAGTATGAAGTAAGGAGCAGCAACAAAAGTGCTTTTGTACATGCATTCAGTGTCACTGTCTCTTAGGCAACCATATTTGAACACGAGGTACTTTTCATTGCCATAAAGGAAAGGAGAAGAATGTTCTGGCTAGATGTGGTAGCAAATGCAAGGGCCCTGAGGCAGAAATATAATGAGTGTCTCCTTAAGAAACTTCCAGGACCATAGAGCTGTAGCTAAAAATAAGAGTATGGGCAGGAGGCAAGGCCAGAAAATACCAACATTCAGAAAAAGATCTGACTTATATTTTAATTATGTATAATAAAATGCTTAGGAGAATGGATTGAGTATAGATTACTAAGTAAGCAGGCTCACTTTGAGGATACAGCTTTATTCCAGAGAGAATAACTGCTAGGTCAGACTACAGTCATCCTATAGAACATATGAAATTATAAGATTCTGCTATTAAAGATACAACCTTGAGAATCTGTGCATGCCTTAACTAAAGCAAGATAGAGTAGATAAATCTTTTTTCTTTCAAAATTTAAAACATTATTACCATATTACAGGCAAATATGTACTTTACCTACCCTAAGAGAAAGTTTTTCTTGTATTTTCATTCAATATTAAAGATTATAATATCTGATCATATTTACAGAACTCATTACCCTCTAATTATTGCTTTGTTATTTTTTTGGTATAAGGTAAAATAACTTATGAAGTATGTAGACTTCTGGTATTCTTTTCTCTTACATGCCAAATGAAAAAATAAGTGCATTAGAAATCCAGACACATATAGTACAATATTGCTTAAACTGCTCTACAATTATTTTGCCAATCAAGCAAAATTACTCAACAATTTATAGTCACTGATGGGTAGTTAAATCAAATCAGAACAGATGCATCATTCTGGAAACATAATCATACATTTGCTCATCCAAAAGATGTACATAATAATTGTTAGACCTCATTTGCATAATGAGAAGATCTTTAAAATGTACAAGAAGAAATAATTATTTCTGATGATGTTGCTACCTTCAACTACAAGCCACTTAATTTAGCAATATAGATCTGTAAGTTTCTGATAACATAAGGCATAAAATAGGATGTAGCAGCAAATGCATTTGAATTCCCTATAAAGTATCTGATCTATTTAAAGAAAACTCAAATAGTGTAACCAGGAGGGATGTATTACATGGTATTAAACTATCAGTTATTTTTTATGCAACTTTATAGGGCTTTTTTTGTCATCTTCTTCTTGTTGTTTTATGCTGTTGATAGCTTGAAATGAAAGAAATCAATGCTGTTTGGGTATGAACTCAATCCAGATGCTCAGTCCTAAGTTTAGGATCAGGCACACAATACAACTAATACAATACAATACAATTTACCCAACACATGTCCCCTTGCATCTTGGGCTATATAGCCTACTCTAAAAATATAGACCATGAAACTTAAACAGTACAAAGGTAGAGTTCAAGTAGTTGGAAACTCTAAGATCACAGAATAGAACGAACCCATATAGATTTTGATGAGGACTCTCCTGACATTTAGACACTTGGCTATCTCCATTTATCTTTAAATGGCAGAGAGGAAATTGGTTGTTTATTATCTTGTGTCTTTTTAATAATACTTTTTGGATGAAAGTGCCAATTTTATAAAACATATCCAGTTTGTCCTTAATAGCTTGTAGAGATGACTTATGTCCACATAGTGTCTGATGAAAATTAGGAAAACAAGTAGGTTTTAATATATGTAGATATTAGGTGGGTGGGGGTAGGAAGTGTATCAACTAAAATCGAAAGCTTGGATTTTTAGTATGTAACTTTCCTTAATTTATTTTTAACTAAAATATTTCTATGAATTAAGATTAGTTTTACTGGCTTGAGTTTTTTTCTTAATTCAATAATACTGATATACTTATAAAGAGAAGCAGCAGCAGATAAGTTGGAAGCAGAAACTGAATGTTGCTTCCACAAGCCAAGGACATCCAGTGAGTGAATAAGGAATTCTTGAGAACCAGATGTAGGAAGAAGCAAGGAAAGTTTTTTTATTTGTTTTCTTTCTTTCGTGACCACCTTTTTGTACTACTTAATACCCTATATCTGAAAGTAGGTGGTGGTTGTTTTTTGTCCATGAAGAGGCCCAGTATGATGTCAATTATTCTAATAGAACTGAAGATCTGATAGAATGCTAAAGGCATTACTGCTCTAATAGATACAATAGTAGATACAAAGTATTTTCTCAATTTATTCAACATACATAAATTATTTTAAGCATTACAGAATCAATGCATAAGATAAATGATATTACTGCTTTTATTTTTACCATTTTAAGTATTGCCAATTTCGATTTCTTTATGGTCTAACTGTATATTGATACAATTTTCCATATTTCCAGCATTGCTAATACATTGTGATTCATTAGTCATTAAAATATTTTAATAGTAGTAAAAAAAAACTTATATATGTATGTGTGAAGATCATTAAGTGCATAATACACATTCATGTTTAACAACTTTTTCCAACATGCTTTTTCTTGTGGATGGGTGCCATTTCCAAGAAGCACAGTCACTACTTCCAGGAAGCACAGGATAAGAATTTACCAGGATGAAGTTTCCAATGTTTGGTACCAGGGATGCTAGGGACCACCAAGGAATAGATAATCAATAATCAAGATCTATGAAAGGCCAGCAGTTGAATTTATATCCATGTCCATTCACAATGCACATATAACAACTTAACTTTCTCCCTAACCACTAATATTGTTAAAAACTTTGTTATATTTTTATAGGGTGCACACCTGAGTGGGATTTAGGGTTTACTCCTGTCTATATGTTTAGGGATCTCTACGGGAGGGCTTGGGAGGACCATCTGGGCTGCTGGTTAGCTAATCCAGTTGGGAAACTTGCAAGCCTTACCCCTCTACTATATCTCTATATACACCTCTCTACTATATCTCCTGCCCTGAAATTTTAGCTGTATAAACCCTTTTTTTGTATGATTGGGCTTTGTCAAGAGGATTGTTTATATTTCAAAATTTACTAGACTTAAAAAATAATTCTGCTGAGAGAATATATGTCTTAATTTAAAGGGGTTCTCTCCATTTAAAGTACATCTTTGTTTTTATATAGCTTCTACAAATCTAATTTTACATTTAAAACTTGGAGGGGTGGTAAATTAACTGATATAAATATCAACAGAGGTAGTTCTACTGATTTATTTTATAATTAAGTCACTAATTTCCCAACATGATTTTCAATAATATCTATTTCCCTCTGATTGCATACATTAAATATTCATCTGTCTCTCTTTTAGTCTAATGTTTCACCTATAATATGCAATGGCACACTAAATCTGTGCTTAAGAAATAGCAAATCCTTAATAATGCTTTATTTCCAATGATATATTTTGAAAATCCATAGTTTAAAAAATATAATGGGGCTGAAGAAATAGCACAGTGGTAGGGCATTTGCCTTGCATGCAGCCGATCCAGGACAGACAGTGGTTAAAATCCCAGCATCCTTTATGGTACCTCTTGGCTACCAGGAGCGATTTCTGAGCACATAGCCAGGAGTAATCCCTGAGAGCTGCCGAGTGTGGATCCCCCCAAAAAAGCAAAAACAAAACAAAAAAAACCATAATGTTTTAATTTATCATCCCTTTCTGATTGTTTTCTATAGTACAGTGAGAGTTCAACCATAATCTAGCAATAGGCATCCCCTGCTTAAGCACATATTCACTTGCACAAGAAGGATACCCATTTAATATGTCAAAATTCCAGAGTGCTTTAATGATAACTCACTTTATCAACTTTTCTTACTCAGTGAAACCATATATTCTATCAGCCAGAACAAAATCCTGGTTGATTTTACCTTTGAATGATTTTGGTCCCTTATTAATGTTATCCTCTTTAATGATAAGAACTTTCCATTGTTCAACATTTTTTTCGGTTTTATTATGTAATCTGTTTGGTTTCTTTAAAGGTGGTGTGACTTTCTTAGCTCTGCTCTGAAGACCCCCAATTTCGCCAAACCCTCAAAGGTACCACAGAACTAGGAGAACTAGGGACTCTGTGGTGTTGAGGGCAAGTCCATGGTCTAGCATATAAAAGTCAGGCTCACTGAACTCTTCCCCTTTACCCCACATCTTCGTTTTTCTTTAAAATAAATGCCGAGTAATTGGATATATGGAAACAGCTTCAAAAAGTTCAATGCTCTGTAAAGTCCAAAATGAATGTGATGCTTTCAAAACCTTAGGAAAGGTCATTTTAGATCAGAGTTCTTGAGGAAACAGACAACCACAACGGTCAATTACTAAAATACTATCTTTATTTTCAAAGAGAAACACAGAAAATCCTGGTCGAAAGGTCACAAAACCTTTGAGAGCAAGATTGGTTGTAGTTTCCTCATGTGTGCCATCCTTAATTTAAGGCTCTGAATTCTTAAATCTACTCTTACTTTATGATTTTATTTCAACCTTTTATCTAGTGTCATTTTAATTAGGAAATGCATACCTCTTCTAATATTTTGGGGCTCTATTTCCTGCCATCATGTGTTTTAATAAATTTGGCCTCTGCCAACTGAAATCTGCACTCTGTACTGCAGAACTCTGCCTTGCTACTAGGAAAGGTTCCTACAATGAAAATATTTACCTGAGGGTGTTTTACAATGGCTGGGGAGGCACTTGATTAACTTTAAATAAATTCTATGTTAAATATCCATTAAGGAGGAGCCTCTAAGTAGCTCTGAAGAAGCTGTTTGCACCAGTAAGAGCAGTGGCAATGCCAAGAAAAATTTTAAAAAATCACAAAAATAATCTCAGGAAGACTAAAAAAAATATTTCCCTGGGTGATCTAAACTGTTTTCACTGTACCCCCAACAAAGACCTTCATATTCCACCAAAATAATTAATTAAACAAAATTAAAAATATATATGATAGGGGCCCAGGAGATAGCATGGAGGTAAGGCTTTTGCCTGTAATGCAAAAGGTCATTGGTTCGAATCCCGGTGCCCCATGTTGGTCCCCCGTGCCTGCTAGGAGCAATTTCATGTATATATGATACATGAAAATAGTGCCTCAACATTTTGTCTTCAACAAGGAAATATTTGCTGTCAATCCAAGGTGGGGAATGAGAATGAGCATTATATGTAGATGTTCCTTGCTGCTAGTCTCCTTCCATAGTCCATAGTCTTCAAATTGTCTTGACCTGAAAGCAATTTAGTGCTTCAGTAACAAGATATATTGTAACCCAGAGCTTCACTTCTGTGTTTGTAAGCAATGCAAGTCCATTCCTCAGTTTCCTTTTCCAGAATATTATTCCAGGTGTTTTGTGCTTCTGGTCAATGGCACAAGAGATTGAGCCAATGCATGGTGAATATATACTTGGTTTTCATGTTGTGTCCCAGGTATGAGTTTAATAGGAATTTCACTAAAGTCTCAGGAAAGTCAAAATTGCCATCTATCTATTAACCCACTGAGCATAAGTGGTAAAACAAAATCCTCAAAAGGAAATTTTATTGTTCTAAAAATCTGTGTAGAATATAATGAAGTCAGGAGGCATGTGTTTGAAGAGCCCTATTAACATATGAGATCAGATAGAGCTTATAGAGTTTAAGCAAAATTCTTTAAGTGCCTGCACTTGACCCCTGCTATGAACACTCATGTGTGGTTTCAGAAACCATATGGCTCTTTAATTGGCCCCCCTTGGATATTGTTGGGTGCAATCTTTTTTTTTTTTAGTGCCAAATTAAGATCATTTTTACTTAATTAACAAGTCAGTTCAATCAAACAGTCAGTCAATTAAGTTGATTATTTACTTGTATACATTTTTGTTGGGTGCAATCTTAAAGTTTCAAAATACCACTTGGCATTGAGCAATGCCAAGACATTCCAGGTAGACCTTGGCACTTCAATACTCAAGTTGAACTGCCTTCTTAATGATGCACACAGATTAACACACAGACACATACACAGATGCGCACAAATATACAAATACAGATGTGAATACACACAAACACCACCTCCTCCAATTTCTCAACATAGCTGCTATATGCATGAAGAATAATTCTTCTGATCTTCATTGAATGAATCTAGTAGGAATTCTAAATGAAATTTTCAGCCACATATTGGAAACTTTTCTTAAGAATGCTCACTGGATATTTCATCCGACGATTCTTTATGTATGGTTATTCTATGCCACCTTCATCCCCCCCC
>PVKC010020889.1:0-10000 GCA_004027635.1 Crocidura indochinensis
TTTGAAAATAAACCACATAATCACAGAGCTTAATTTTTTTAATCTACAATTTAGCTCAATGTCATCAGAACGACTTTTATATCAAAGAGCTTTAATGAGTGACAAGAGCAAGACCGGCTGTAGACTGTTTGAAAGTCATTATTCCATGAAATAACTTTAGCCTGCCAAAATGAGAAAGACTAACAGATGCTGTTTTTGCTTTATCTGCATTATTTCAGTCAGCCATACTTAGACATTTGGGTCAAATTTCTGGAAATTTGTTACTTGCATTTGACAGAGGAATCATGTATCCTAACCTCTTACTTCAACCTTTCTAATTGGCATCCATTTGTAATACTTCCCTTTCCATAGCAATTATCCTTAAGCGGGTCAAAGTTCAGTCTATTTTTTTTTGCTTTCACTAGGACCTGAATTAGAATACCTAAAAATTAAGAATTTTACCCCAAACAAATAAGCTAATAATAAAACTTTTCTTTACCTGCATTGCATATTATTTTTATGCTCAGGTTTTCAATTTTATACAACCTTAGATTGTGCAAAAGATCTCCTCTTGAGATCTATTTGGTTGTTTTCTATATGATGTGTTGATTTTTATTTTTAAAAATCAAATGTGATTTTTTTTCTTTTCCTTTAATATAGGGGTTATTCCAAGTAATGCTTGACACATGACTGTAAGTACGACAGTTCAGTAGTCTAGCTCAGTGCTGTGGAACTCTGGCTACTATAGTCAGTCACACATTGCAGTACACAGACAGGGGTCCATATAGTGCTAAGGTTCAAATTCAGGGCTCACACATACATCTTATGTATGTACTTTAACAGAGCTTTCTTCGAATCTCAGAATATTACTTTTAAGAAAGTGTCAGAGAGATAGTACAGTGAGTAGGACATTTGTCCTGCACACAGCTAGCCCAGGTTCAATCCTTCGGCAACACTATTGTCTCCTGAGTTTTCCAGAAGTGATTCCTGAGTGTAGAGCCAAGAGTGAGCCCCGAACACTGTTAGGTATAACCCCAAAACAAACCAAAACATATACACATACACAAAGAAAACAGAATATTCTACATTTTCATAGGGAGGCAAAACTTTGCTCCTTCAATAAAAAATAATGAAAAGGCAATTCTTTTAAAATACTGTTAAACAGGGGCCGGAGCGGTGGCCCAAGTGAAGGCGTCTGTCTTGCTAGTACTAGCCGAAGACAAATCGTGATTCGATCCCCCGGCAACTCATATGGTCCCGCAAGCCAGGAGTGATTTCTGAGCACATAGCCAGGAGTAACCCCTGAGCGTCACTGGGTGTGGCCCAAAAACCAAAAATAAAATAAAATAAAATAAAAATTATTAAACAGCTTTCTGGAATTTAATAGCCAGGTCAGAAAATAAAATAAGTAAATCTTTACATAATTCTGGTAATGGTTTATCATTAAGGTCAACAAAGATATTCAATGTATCATATAAAATAAAATGTTAGTAATTTGTCGGAGTTTAATATTCATTTATTCAGTATTATGTAGCAATGTTACTCTAAAAGGTTTAAATGTAATATGTCATTTAGTTCTCAAATAACTGTAGTGTAGGGATATTTTTAATGCATCGAGATATTAACAAGTCACTTTTAGATGAGAAGGGAAAATAACAAAATTTTAAATCACTGAACCAAATGAAAATGTCATTAGATCTTTTAAAATTTTGTAAAATAGTTAATTCTAATTGATTGCATGTAGCTATAACTTTCATAGACACTGTGAAATAAAAAATAGAGTTTTCCAATTTGTTTGATAAAAGTTAAATGAAAGAAGAGTTAAAGAACTAATACCAAAAAGAAATTCCTTTATAAAAATATTTAATGGAACTAAACTTAATACACCAGAGACAAAGTATAAATCACTTATAACTAGTATTTATACTAATAGAAATAAACAGAATGAATGATCATAAAAGTGAGTTAAATATATTAATCAGCTTTTAATTTGCTTAATACTTGCAATTGATGAGGAATTTTGGAAAAATATGCTTATAAAGTTGTTAGAAAATATATAAGTAGTTTGAAGAAATGTTTGAGTGCAAAATTAGTCTAGTATTAAAAAGTAATTATGAATGATGCAAAAAATACAAGAAAAGAACTTTTAAAATAAATAAGAAAAAATTTTCTGTGAAATCTTGTCTCTTCATTAGTGGCTCCTTCCTTTTATGCTTAATAAAAATGGATATCTTCTATATTACTTAAAGTAAACTTTAACCATTCTCATTAACTTGCATGATCCAATTAACTTCACAGCTACCCATATGCATATAAATTTAGTGTTATATATTATTCTTACAAAATTTTTCCTCACTCAAACTTGTTTTAAGAAACATAATAGTATTATTTTATTATACTATTTTCAAATACACTTACCCTTATGACTTCTTGTAAATTCTACCATGTTGTGTAAATATAATATTTAATTATGTCTTATTAAAACACAGTCAGGTATCTTAATTAAATGTATACATTATTTTGCACACACACCAAATTAAGTTCTCTGAGCAAATTGTCCTATTTACTATCCATAACATTCAGCAAATATAACGTGGTTTTACTTACACTTGCATGGAGTTTTCCCCTTTTTGACATCGCTAAAAATTTGTTGCTGAAAACTCCTCGTATTCCTACAATCCCCTGAGACACAGCAAATATTTCCAAAACACCTAGGATGACAGAAATTCCAAAATAAAACAGAGTTCTTTATAGAACATTGTAAGAATTAAATTTCTACAAATTCTTCCCAATCTTTATTACTGTGATTTAAAATAAATAATATCACTTAACACTCTTATTTTTATAATTATTTTAAATATTCTTACTCAGGTGTTAATTTAAAATAGTAAGTTTCAGGATTCTAAAGTTTCTTTTTCATTATTTCCTTATAGAGAATGTTACTTTCCGTAAACAATAGAATTACTTTGAAAATAGTAATTTTAAGTTTTAAATTTTTAAGAAACTGAATAAACTTTTAAATATTTTAAAAATAATTCTCATGTATTATTCTACCACTAAAGATAATCCATTACTTTACATATTAAAGCATGTAACACCTATATTCAACATTTTTATAAATCGAAAATATGAAAATACCTTTTACATAAAAATACTATTCTCAAATTATCAAAATATAAAAAGCACAAATCAATGTATGCTGCATTTAATGATGTAGCAAATAGCTCATTTAATGAGTAAACGTATCAAGATACTGAAAGATCTTATAAGTAACTTGGTGTTATTGTCTCAATGAAGTGTTTAATGTATTCTGGCTTGAGACTTCTGCATGTTGAGTAACTTTTGAGCAACTGTAATCAGATATTTTGTTACATTATTTATATTTTATAGTATTATTATGTCAGTGTTTCCCTGAACTCTATAATAAATTAAAAGTGTAATTCCAGTAGGTCAAAGTAGTTATATACCACAATTCATAAAATACTTTAAGTCTAAGAAGTATTTTAATATAAAACTGACAGTAGAAATTTATGCCTATTTATTGCAGATACAAAAATTACAATATGAGAAAAACTGTATTTATTGTTAACTACTTACGTTAAATAACAACCTCATAAAAGGACAAAATATAGTTCATACTATTCAATCTGCAACATCAGATAGTCTCCTGAGTTCCACTGGGAGAAGCCCCCAGCATTGAGATCTAACCACTGCCAAATATGACCCTCCAAAACAGAAAATAAAATAAAACAAGAGCAAAACTCATCAGCAATACAAAATCTTGAATCAGAAATGCCGTGGTTAAGCGGGAGAGAAACTGCAGAACTATTATTTTTAGTATAAGCATTCTTTGCTCAGAATGAGTAAAATGCATCTTAAGAAAACTGTAGCTACTAACTTATTAGTGAATATTTCTATGAAAGGAAAAGGCCTAAAACTTTGAAAGTTTACAAAGAAACACATTACTTTTTCTTTTAGGAAAAAAACTATTGTCTTAGAAATTGTTTTTAAAATATTTTCAAAAATGTTATTTACATTTGTTATGCAAATTATCTCACTAGGATGCATACAATTTAGAATTATCTTTTATTAAATTAAAACTACACACAATGTTTTGTAAAGGTAAATATACTACATAATATAATAAGGTAAGTAATATTGATACAAGTATGACAGAAAATCTTACACAGCTATACTTATATCAAATTCTCTGAATGACATTGCTAACAATGTCATGATTTTGATGTTTGAGATAGTAGGGATTTGATTGTTAACAAGTTTTAAAGGACAGGTAGAATAATAACAATTTGTCAATGTGAAGAATGACTGACATAAAAATGATAAAATAATAGTAAAAATGAGAAAGGAGATTGAGATTATTCATGACTATATTATTAGAGAATTATTTTATCCTCTTTCTGAAATAAAAATGTGTGGTATAGTACCTGATTTTATAAAAGCAAATTTACTGTTCTGTAACGTAAAAGCACATTGCAGCATAAAAATAAAAAATAAAAAATAAAAATAAAAAAATAAAAATTCTTATTATATGTTCTTGTCTGCAAACATTTTATTTATTATGAACACTATTTTGCTTACATAATATTTTGATTTTTAACAATAAATATTCTGATTTTCAAAAAGACCCATTTTGACTAATTTGGAGTTTAATACATGTTTGCTTAGTATGTATATATTCTATAAATTTTTAATTTCAAATAAGGGGAAAATTGAAGAGTTTAGGGAAAAACATTGTTATTGCACATTACATGCTTTTTTCTTTTTCTTTTTAAACAGTTTATTTATTGATTGGTTGGTTTTTGACAACACACGGTAATCCTTAGGGGTTACGTCTGGCTCTGTGCTCAGAATTCACTCCTGGGGAGCTCTAGGTATCATGAGATGACAGGTGTTGAACCATATCCGTCCCGGGTCGGCTGCATGCAAGGCAAAGCTGCATGCTGTACTATACCTCTGGCCTCATGATTTTTTTCTTACAAATTCCAATCATAAAATTAAATATTGCTTCAGGACTGGAGAGATAGTATAGCAATTAGGGCATTGTCTTACATGTGACTGATTCAGGTTCAATCTTCAGCATCTCATATAATCCCCCAAATACCTACATAAGTAGTTCCTAAATACAGAACCAAGAGTAACACCTAAGCATTTCTGGTTGTGGCCAAAAAAGTCAAAACTTTTTTAAATTGAATTATGTATAATTTGAAAATAAAAATAAATTTATAACATTAAGCCATTTTTAATAAAATTTATAATTTTAAATAATTTTAAGGAAGTCATATTTTATAAGTTTTAAAATATACCTTTACATATATGCTAACCTTTAACTTATAAAAACTACATCAAAAGAAAAATATAATATTAGATTAAATATCCTTTTACATAGACTATGGTGGTATGGTTTTCTAAATCTAAATTCTGTTGAGATAATAACTTGCAAAGTAATTCTCATGATAATTTCACTGTTTCTAGAATATTGGTACAGGTTCTACAAGTCTTATAATTTAAATTTCTGTTCCTGAAAGAGATCATATATATACTGAATTAACTATGCCAAAATGCAGTGATTCACTAACGTATTCTACATAATGTGTATTCAATTAAGTACAATAAAACCATAGAACAGAAAAATTATTATTTTAAGCTTTGGTAATTTCTTGACTTATGTCATTTAGAGCCAGCAAAAGCATATTTGAGGACAATTTACAATTCATAGCATGAATGCCAAGATAATATCCATAAGTAAATTATGAGGGGTCAACTATTTCTCATAGATCATAGAGATCTAATGAATGTTTGCTAAATTGATTTGTTCCCTTTTACTTTCTAATGAATACTTCCCCCCTTTTAGTCTACCCTATATACACATATGTCTTTTGTTATTTTGGTCCTCTTCTGCTTGGGAGGTAGGAAAGATCAGTATAAATTAATTCATATTAAGCAGCTATTCAGATGTGTTATTTTTTCAAGGGTATTCACATTTAAGAGGATCCAAACAATAGATCAATACTAAACAGGGGGAATTATTCTATCTTGACACTCTGGATTAACATCTTACTTGATGGAAGCAATAACTTGCTGCCTCTCCGATTATAGACACTTAAATGCACAGGTTTGGAAGTACAGTTTTGCATTAACAAGTTTTTTCAGTTATATAGATCTTGATTTTTTATTTAGTACCTCTAGAATGTTCATAAATAAAACTCTACTAATAATCATTGATACAATTATATAGATGTCTCCCTTTTCTTGGTAAATAATATCTAGAAATATGCGGTTATTACATGCTTTTAAATTCTTTCAACAAACCATTAGAAAATCCCCAAAGAAAATTAATTTAAAGCCTGAATTTTTCTCTCTAAGTCATATATCAACAAATAAATCCTTATCAAATCTGAGTCTTAAAATAGCCAGTCTAGGGCCAAAAGTGATAGAACAGCAGGTAGAGTGCTTGCTTTGCATGAAGCCCACCCAGGTTTGATCCTTGACACTCCACATGGTCCCCAGAACCCACCAGGAGTGATGCTTAATAGCTTTCTTTGATTAAATTAGTAACAAAGTCTCTGATTTATCTAGATTAGGAGGTTATATCAAGACTACATTAGACCATATTAGGGAACTATATTAGATGCTCCAGACATCAATATAGACATTATAAAAATCAATTAAGTTAATTCAAATTATTAAAAATTATACTTTAATGAACTTTCCGGTTTGGTGGAATTTTAGGTTAGAATTTTCACTTCATTTCATTTTTATTACTAACTAAAATTAAACTTGAAAGACCATATAGCAAATTTTGTTTCCATGTATTATATATAACATATATATTTCATTATCTTTTATTCTCTTTTAACCCTTTTTTATTATGAATTTATGTGCAATGAACATTTTCTCTTTTTAATCTTCAAAATGTTGGGTAACAATTCTATACAATAAACTAAAATGTTACTTGGTATATTTTATCTAAAATTATGTTATCAAATATATGGCCAAAATTTGCTGTATACATACATACACATAATGTATCCAGTTCTCAAAAGTAAACTTGAGGGATGTCTTTGTAGCCACATCTGAAGATGTCCTGGGGATTTAACCCAGGATTGCATGAAAGGCAACTACTTTAATTTTTTAAATTTCTCTGAGGATCTCAGTTTTCATGACTTTTAATGGCAAAGGATAGTATTCATACAGATAAATGCTCTTTCTGATTAATTTTACATCCAAAATACTAAGTTTTGAAAAACATGTTAGACATTGCAGTTTAATAATAGACTTTTGACTCTTTTGAAGTAGCAAGCTATGACCAAGAACTGTTTTCTATCATTGATAACTTGTAGATATTAGCTTTCAATAAAGAGGTAAAGCTCCCCAATGTTCCCTCTGCCATCTTTGACCCAGTTCTTCGTGATTCATGAGATACTTTAACAAATGTTACCTTTTACATTCTTACCAATAGTCCACGGTTTACCTATGTGTCAGGGAACTATTAAGGACTATTTTCAAAGAAATAAGTGACCAGGGGCCGGAGCAATAGTACAGTGGTAGGGTGTTTGCCTTGCACCCAGCTGACCCAGGAGAGGCCCGGGTTCGATCCCCAGCATCCATATTGTCTCCCATGTCAGGAGCGATTTCTGAGCGCATAGCCCCTGAGCATCACTGAGTATGATCCCAAAACAAAAAAACAACAGCAAAAAAAGTAAATGACCAATTGCAATTAGCAGTCTCCTTTTTTTCTAGTATTTGGGGGAGGAGATCTATTTCAAATTTCCAAACTAAATGTGATCTTACTAGACATTTTATGTTACAATATTTCTTTACCAATTAATATGAGCAAAATGTTATGTCATATTAGACAGTCCAGATACTCATCAAGCATGATTTTAAATAATTATATTATGCTAACTTTTGTGAGTACTTAAAGTTAACCAAAAAAACCAAGGTTGATTAGGTTGTTATCTAATATTGAATAAATAAATGAATGAAGGATCAACTGCTAATCTGTGAAACTTGATTGTAAACTGGACTAAATTAGGGTAGGGATAGTTATATTTAAAATGTTTGATTTTGGATCTGTTTAAAAAGTTTCTTTGATTGTGTTTATATATTTTAACACAGAATTTTAAAATAAATGGTATCTCAGATATAATAATAGATATTGGTCAATATCTTTTATAGATGGCTGTTATCTTGATTAATAGGTTCTCATTGTCTTTTCTGTGGTTTTTATACAACTCTGACAAGGCCTAAAGTGCAAAGGAAAAACACTTTTTCCTCTTAATGTTTTTTCTGGGTTTCAAAGATTGTCTCCACACCAACCTAAATCTAGATGCAATGTTGATTTTTGGGTCACACCCGGCAGTGCTCAGGGGTTACTCCTGGCTCCATGCTCAGAAATTGCTCCTGGCAGGCACGGGGGACCATATGGGGTACCGGGATTCGAACCGATGACCTTTTGCATGAAAGGCAAATGCCTTACCTCCATGCTATCTCCCGGGCCCCTAGAAGCAATGTTGAACAATCCAAGCTCTGGAAGCCAACCTGTTGTTTGTCAACTTTGACTCCTCTCTGGGGATCACAGATTGCACTTTTATTGGTGCAAATTTTCTTAAGAAGACAGAATGGGTCAAATACTTATGAGAGGGAAAGGAAGAAAGATTCTTAGAAGTGGCAAATAAACTCTGGTTGTCTAATGGAGCATACATAGGGTTGGGTGGGAGAAAGTTAAAATCACTGGAGACAGTGTAATTTACACAACTGTCAATGACCCTGAAATCTCAAATATGCCTCTCCCTTTCCAAAGACCTGCCTTTATCATCAAGATAGGGATTTGCTTGGTAAGAATGAAATGAGCTCTAAAACATGGAAACAGTTTTTGCTAAAGACCATGTCCAAAGGCCCAGAAACTCGCTGACCATTAGAGGAGGGCTCTCTCTCTCTCTTCCTCTCTCTATCTCTCTTTCTATGCCTCTCCTCTCTCCTCTCACCACCCCTTAACCCCTGCCCACCCCCATTCCATGCTTAAGACTGCCTCATCACAAACAACACAAACTGGAACTGCACAGCCCGAAAAACAAGATAGGCAGGAGGCTGGAGCAGACCCTCAGTCCCTTTCAGCGCAAATGACCAGAGCCTCCATCCAATAAGTCTGATTCTGGCTGAGAACTTGCCAGGCTGTGACAGTGACCTGCTTACAACCAACCAGTGCTCCAGAATCCTCTGCCAGATTGCAAGCCCGCCTCTGGCGAAGGCACACCTCTGAAGCTGGGGTAAGAACAAATCCCTTGGGGTCCTGGAGTTCATAGATTTAGGACTGATCAAGTTAGATACACCAGGGAGCTGCCAGGCTGACTCTGAAAAGCTGATGGGCGGTGCACAGCGCTATCTCCTGGCCAGTTTCCACTCTCTCGAGGTATCTATCTTGGAGGCCAGGCTCTTCTCTATCTGGCGGATTGACTACCCCGGAATGGAGATCCTACAGTACCCCCTTGGTGAAGCCCTGACAAAAACGATGGCCCTAGTTCACCAACACGCCTCTCTACCTAGACCTGGAGAGATGAATCCAACAGGAGAGTCAGTGATGTTTTGCCAAGGAGAAAGTTGAATTGGAAGGAAAGAGAAATCAGAAAGGAGAGAGAACGTTTTCAAGAGAAAATTCAAAAGGAAACATTTAAACTTTTTTTTTCCACTTTGTTTCACTGTACAATTTGCACCTGTAGCAAATTAAAACTCTCCTGAATTTTTTTTTCCCAAATAGAGAACCTTTCCCTAATTGTCCTTGAATCCAAAGCGTGGCCACTCTTCTTAAGTCTTTTTCGTTCTGTTAAAATACTCAAAGTGTCTAAACCCAACTCTGGCACTGATTGTTGGAAAGTCCATCAACTTTCCCTCTCTAAATGTGTCCAGTTTCTCAAATCAGTTTTTTCTTTTTCCAATCAGAGGATGTCTGGTCTCATACATGTATACCCAAAAGTGTAATAGATATTAAAACAGAGTTTAT
>PVKC010020890.1:0-12751 GCA_004027635.1 Crocidura indochinensis
AAAAAAAATTATCTTATTGGGGCCGGAGAGATAGCATGGAGGTAAGGTGTTTGCCTTTCATGAGGAAGATCATTGGTTAGAATCCCGGTGTCCCATATGGTCCCCTGAGCCTACCAGCAGCAATTTCTGAGCCTGGAGACAGAAGTAACCCCTGAGCACTGCTGGGTGTGACCCAAAAAGACCAAAAACCAAAAACAAAAAATTCCTTATTGATTCTTGGTGACGATAGTTTACTATTTAGAGAGTAAAAGGAAATATATTTAAAAAAATTCTAATTGACTTATTTAAAGAAAATGTATTACATAGTTGACATAACTGAACATAATACATTTGTTTCAGGATGACAAAAAAGAAAGTTATTAGAAAATCGAAAGAAAATAGAAAAACTGAAATGATAATAAAAATAAAATAATAGGGGGCCGGGCGGTGGCGCTGGAGATAAGGTGCCTGCGCAAACACAGGACGAACCGTGGTTCGATCCCCCGGTTCTCCATATGGTCCCCCGTGCCTGCCAGGAGCGACTTCTGAGTGAATAGCCAGGAGTATCCCCTGAGCATCACCGGGTGTGGCCCAAAAACCAAAAATAAATAAATAAAATAAAATAATAGTAATATGGAAAAAAGAAAGAAAAGTTCATTAGCAAATATATTCATGAAAGTTATTGTATCTCTAATAAAGCCATTATTACAATAGAGATATTTTTAAAGATACAATAAAAAGGATGTGTGTGTATGGCAGTTGCTGTTGTTTGCATAGGCACAGCAAAATATGCGAGAAATGGAAAGGAAAAACCTTTGGATTATAAACAGGGAGACCTTACCCATGGAGTATTCTGTCATAAGACTGATTCCAGGCTCTAGGCATACTAGGTTGTCCAAATCCTTAGTCATTCTCAGTGGTCCTGGTAAAAGCTCTTCACCATCATGGTGGTTACTGTCAAGTTTCTGTAGTTATAGATCCTGTTTCTGTACAGATCCTATGTCAAAGTCTGAGTGAATTGTAATATCTTCCAGATTTATCTCACTATTAGGACAGAGAATCCTGTTGATGTTACTAAGTTGTCAGATTGTCATAAGAACCCTCTTGGAGTAAGTCAATGCCATGGTAGTAGTAGGGCCTTCCTTGGTAGTTTTTTTTAATACCTGATGATGGTGTAGAAAACCCTGGTTGTTTCCACAGATGGTATCCATAGCTCAGGGGTGAATGGTCACTGTCCAATCTATTGAAGTCTAAGCCAAGTCACTATGCAAGTGTTCATGGTGTAAGGCCCCACTGCAGTATAAAATTTGTGTATTCCTATCTCTATTAGATAAGATCTTGATTGCATAATTAAACTTGTCCCATTTTAATCTGCCTAGGCAGAGAGGAGCAATGCCACAAGGTATTACTGGTGTATGTGGGGGCCGAGGTAACAAGCCCAACAATCCCCTTCACCTATTTCTGATGTGAACTCTAAACAGTGAGTTATCTACTAGAATTCCAACTAAACAGATCCCGAGGGTGGGGGGGGGGATTTTGCCACTACATAAGAAGATATTCAATTAAGGTTATTCCTGTTAAAGGAATACATCTAAAGAAATATTCAAAGGAGATGTACGTGTCCTCTTTAAGTCTTTTGAAGTGGTTGGGGGAGGGGTGAAGCCCACAGCTTCAACCTGTGGTTTGGTTTTGTGGAATCTAAGGAAAAGTGGGGTAATTCTGAGCAACAAAATTTGGTAGCAAGCAAAAGTCTACAGTACAGGGAGGTGGAGGAGAAGGGGCTGCGAAGAGCAAATCAGTAGCAGCAAAATGTCTGTTTCTTCTAAGACTAAGAATTTATCTTTTCACTTTGGAAGCTGATTGGCAGCTGACTGCGGTGGGGAGCATGTTCTGCTTCGAGAGGAGTTAAGAACTGAGGGTAAAAAGGGTTAAATGGGGAAAACATGGGCTAAGAAGGGTTTGTAAGGTGGTAAGCAAAGGGAGGGAAGAGGAGTCATATATGATAAGGGGGAGAACAACATACAACATAGACATTATATCTATTACAGATGGACATTAGACTGACATTGGTGTGGTGAACACACAGTCATATGCATACATCAGCAGACACATGGGTTACATTTACAGAGCTGACCCAGGTGATATGAGACAGAACACTTAAAAAGGAAAAATAAAAAAGAATATATAAAGTTGTCAAGACTGATGTAAAGATTTTCCATTTTTTAGGCCAGTTATGATTGGTGAAGGTGGAAAGGCTTCTTCTTGTATTAGGTTCTGTATGGAGCATTCTTGAGAATAACTGTATTTTTTCAAATCTAGAAAACTAAGTTATATGGTAATGAGTACTGTATGGAGGGTTTATACTATGACCCTATGTAATGTCCATCTATTACAGATGGACAGTAGACAGACATTGGTATGGCGAACATATATGCACTTATATTGTGCACATAGATTGACAGACTCTAAGAATTGATCCATGGGTTACAGTTGAAAAGCAGTCCCAGTGAAATGGTGAGAGAAAGAGAGAGAGAGAAATAGAGAGAAATAGAGAGAAATAGAAATAAATAAAAACCAGCAAAGATTTTCCATTTCTGGACCAATCCTGGTTGGTGAGGGTAAACTTTACTGGGGAAAGACTTCCTAGATTAGATTGTGTATAGAGCATTCTAGAAAACTATGTGATATGGTATTGATCACTGTATAGGGAGTATATACTATGAAAAATTATTCAGCGGTCTTGAGCATCCTTTTTCCTTTTCTAGAAGCACTCTAAAGTTATGAGCATTATGGCATCTTGGTAAACTAACTACAGTTGTTGTGTGGGCGCTATCACATCCATGCAGTTTGGAAAATGAGAACTGATGGAAAGAAAGAAAAGCTGCTTGGGAAGACTCCCACCACCCATTTCCTTTTGGCAGGAGGGGTTACTGATCAGTGTTCCCTTCCTTCACACCCTGTCGGGTCCCACCTGTCTCGCCCCGAAGGGCTGGAGTGGAGTGGCTGCCCCATGGCCCCACTAAAGGCCCCAGGTCTGGAGCCTTGTTGCCCAGCAAAAGATTCCCAGTTTCCAGGTGGAAGAAGTTTCGATAATAGCCAAAAGGAAATATTTTTGTTTTGTTTTGTTTTATTTTGTTTTGTTTTGGGGCCACACCTGACAGCGCTCAGGGGTTACTCCTGGCTAACTTCCCAGAAATAGCTCCTGGCAGGCACAGGGACCCTGGGATTCGGACCAACCACCTTAGGTCCTGCTTGCAAGGCAAAGGCCTCTGTGCTATCTCTCCAGCCCCAGGAAATATTTTTGATGGCAGATTAGTACTTTACTCTGATCATTTCAATATTTGATTATTTTAGAATATAAAGATAATGTATGATATAAAGTTCTCTGACTCATCATGAAATTAGAAATAGTATCAATCTTTCAATATAGATACACTTTTCTTATTTCTCACTCAGAAACAAATACCTGATCATAAGTAAACTTTAAAAATATATCTTCACGGGGCCTGGGAGATAGCATGGAGGCAAGGCATTTGCCTTTCATGCAAAAGGTCATCGGTTCGAATCCCGGTGACCCATATGGTCCCCCGTGCCTGCCAGGAGCAATTTCTGAGCATGGAGCCAGGAGGAATCCCTGAGCACTGCCCGGTGTGACCCAAAAACCACACACACACAATATATATAGAAATATAAGTTCTCCATTTAAATTTTTATAGGATAATGTACTTGAGAGTGAATGGGGTATTTTATTTTTTTGACACATTTTCATTTCTAGAATAAAACTAAAATGTTTTATTTTAGCAGCTACTTCACTTTTTGCATGTAAAAGACCAAATAATTTACTGACTGGAAGGGTGAACTCTGAATATCAAAGTGATATTAGAACTGCCTTTTTATTTTTTAAATAATCTCTTTATTTAAGCACTATGTTTACAAACATGTTTGGAATAGGGTTTTAGTGATTAAAAAAAAACACTCCCCTTTACCAATGCAACCTTCCCACCACCAATGCCTCTATCTCTCTCTTCTTCCCACCACCTGCCTGTATTTGAGACAGACATTCTACTTCTCTCAATCACTACCATCGTCATGATAGTTGTGAGTGTTGTTATTTCTGCAACTGTACTCACCAGTCTTTGTGGAAAGCTTCATATCTTGGCCAGTCCTTCCTGCCCTCACTCTATTGTCTCTGGGTATTATTACAATACTGTCTTTTATTTATTTATTTATTTATTTATTTATTTATTTATTTATCTATTTATTTTTGGTGTTTGGTTTTTGGGTCACACTCAGCACTGCTCAGGGGTTACTCCTGCTAAGAAATTGTTCCTGGCAGGCTCAGGGGACCATATGGGATGCCGGAATTTGAACCACTGTCCTTCTGCATGCAAGGCAAATACCCTACCTCCATGATATCTCTCCAGACCCTGTCTTTTATTTTTTTAAAATTCCATAGTGTGTCTCTCTCCTTCTGACTAATTTCATTCAGCATGATAGTTTCCATGTCTATCCATGTATAGGAAAGTTTAATAACTTTATCTTTCCTGTCAGCTAAATAGTATCCCATTGCATATATTTACCACAGTTTCTTTTGCCACTCATCTGTTGTTGGGCATCTGGGTTGTTTCCAGATTCTGACTGGAATAGTGCTGCACTGAACATAGACATGCCGAGGGCATTCTTGTATTGTGTTTTTGTGTTCCTAGGGTATATCCCTAAAGAGTGATATAGCTGGATCATATGAAACTCAATTTCCATTTTTTGAGGAATTTCCATATTATTCTTCATAAGGCTAGAAAGGACTACATTTCTACCAGCAACGAATGAAAATTCCTTTCTCCCCACATCCCTGTCAGCACTGATTGTTCTTGTTCTTTGTGATGTGTGCCAGTCTCTGTGGTGCAGATGGTACCTAATAGGAGGCTAGACAAATACAATCCCTGGTATAAATGGTGCTTATGGGACTCTGGAGCTACATACAAATATGAAACGAGAGAGAGAAGAAAGTTGTTTTAAACAAAATAAAGAACAAGCCCAAAGCCACACAAAGGCTAATGTGTGTGACTATGATTTAATTTAATTTTTACCTTAAAATTAGATTAGTGGGTGCTTAGAGCAGGTAGAGTACTTGCCTTTCGTGTGTACAACCACCGTTAAATTCCAGGCATTACCTATGGATTCCAAAGCTTTTTCAAGATTGATCCTTAGCACAGAGCCAGGAGTAATCCCTGAGTACTGGGGTGGACCAACTGAGATGGCCCACTGGGATGGACCAACACACACACACACACACACACACACACACACACACACACTTAGACTCCCAGTGACTGATACCTTTTCTTTGAGTAAGGCAGCAACTCTGCTAAACACAGTGTGTGATTCTGAGGTTACTTACGGTCTACATCTTGTTCAGGAAAGATTTCTTTTCCCAGTTTCTATTTTTCTTCACGCTTTAATAATGTGATTTTTAGAGCAGGAATCTGGAGTGATAGAAAATAAATATTTCTAACATCTTTCAGACTAGTTTTAGTTCCTGACTGTTGTTTCATGACTATGTGAACATGTGACATTCTCTTAGACTCTCTGAGCCACGATTTCTTTTCAATAGATAGAGTAACAATAACTTCTTTGTAGATGTATTGTGAAGATTAAAGCAAATCATATATGAACTATTTCTAGTAAAAGGACAGAATAAAACTTGGCAAGGTACTATCATTTGTGAGTCATATTTGCTCATTTGATCACACATTTATTTGCTTATTTGAAAATATGAATTGAGCTCCTGCTATGTTGCAGATGCTGACTTATAAATATGAATTATCTATGGCATTCGTCAATTGGGAATACTAGTAGGTCTTAGTATAGCCTCAAATTCTGGATACCACCAAGAATAAAAAAGTGACGTGCACAAAAATAATGTGTGAGAAAGATAAAGAATTTCATGCCAAGCTAATTAATATTCAACTCATGTCAGATGACTGTATCAAGGGGTCGGAGTGATAGCGCCTCAGTAGGGCATTTGCTTTGCACGTGGCTAACCCAGGATGGACCTTGGTTCGATCTCTGGTGTCCCATATGGTCCCCAAAGACAAAAGCAGTTTCTGAACGCAGAGTCAGGAGTAATCCCTGAGCATCACTAGGTGTGCCTCCTCCCCCCAAAATAGATGACTCTATCAAGAAAGAGAGAGAGAGGCAGGAGAGAGAAGTGGGAGAGAGAGAGAGAAAAGAGAGAGAGACAGACACACACACAGAGAGAAACTGAAGAGAGTACAGTGTATAAGGTGCTTTCCTAGTATATGGTTAATTGGGGTTCAAGTTTTACCTATACGGTTCCCCATTATCACCCGAAGGGTCCCTGACCACAAAGCTAAGAGTAATTCCTCTGTGTGTGAACTCCAGATCCTCCCAAACTAAAACAGAATAAAATACCCTCAACCCTGAAAGAGGTGGCTGTTTTATTTTCTTTGGGGTGGAAGGCACATCTGGTAGTGCTCAGGGGTTACTCCTGTTTCTGCACTCCAAAATAGTTCCTGGCTTGGGGGACCATATGGAATGCCAGGTATTGAACCAGCGTTTGTCCTGGATCAGCTGTGTGGAAGGCAAACTCCTTACAGCTGTGCTACCACTCCAGCCCTCTCCTTAAACTGAAAAAGGTGGTTGTTTTATTTCCTCTTTGGGGGTTTTAGGTCAGACCCAGCAGTGCTCAGGGGTTACTCCTGGCTCTGTGCTCAGAAATCATTCCTCGCAGACTCGGGGGACCATATGGGATGCCGGGAAATGAACCAGGGTCCGTCTTGGGTTTGCTACTTTCAAGGCAAACATCCTACCTCTGTGCTCTAGCTCTGGCCCTACTGTTTTAGTTCCTTCACAGAAACTAGTAAAGAGAATCAAGAAATAAACACGGGACTATATCCAGTACTTTGAATATATTATCCCACTTGTGTCTGGCGAGAAAAACTTGCAACACATTATAATACAAGGGAGATCAGTTAGTTCCCTGATCATTTAAAATAGACATAGGGGCCCGGGAGATAGCATGGAGGTAAGGCGTTTGCCTTTCATGCAAAAGGTCATCGGTTCGAATCCCGGTGCCCCATATGGTCCCCCGTGCCTGCCAGGAGCAATTTCTGAGCATGGAGCCAGGAGTAACCCCTGAGCACTGCCGGGTGTGACCCCAAAACCAAAAAAATAAAATAAAATAAAATAAAATAGACATAAAGATGTTCATCAGATTAGAAGACTAATGCATGTAAAAATTTTATCAGTGAAATAAAACTATTGAAAGTCTCTAAATCAAAATCACTGACCTGAAGAATACAATAACAATGCTGAAAAATTGACTGAAAGAGACCCATAGCAGAATAGATAAAGTAGAATAAATTATCACTGAACTTCAAGATGCTACCTTGGAGCAAAAATTGTAAAAAGGCAAAAAGAAAAAGTAGAATGATGCAAAACCAACATTTGAGGCAATATTTTCTTAAACTTCTCAGGAAGATGAGATGAATCTTATGTAAAAATGACTAAGCAGCTATAGATATAACTCACTCGTACTTGCTTTGCATGCATTAGTATTTAAACTTGAATCTCAGCATCACAAGGATCCAAGAGCACAACTATATGTAGCTCCAGAGTTCCGTAAGCACCATTTATACTAGGGATTGTATTTTTCTAACCTCTTATTAGGGCTACTATCACTGTGAGGGCCCTAAATTTACTGAGCACTGCTTGAGAAGCCTCCCTACAACAAGGAAAAGGCTGGTTGAAAACTTATCTTAAATAGGGAAAGAAGTAGACATTAAGATTCAGGAAGTTACCAAAGAACTCAAAAAAAAAAAAAAAATAGGGCCCCTCCTGAGACACATTTTGATGAAATGATCAAAAGTTAAAGACAAGAAGAGAACTTTAGTCCCAGGAGGCACATAACATTTTCGGTAGGTTTTTCCAGCAGACACTTTGCAAGCCAGACGCGAGTGGGATGATATATTCAAAGTACTGAAAAGAAAAAAAAAACCACCTCACAGACAGAACATTGTATACAAAAGTTGTCCTTTAGAACTGAAGGATAGGGTTTCTTAGACAAATAAGAACTGGAGAAATATATCACCACTAAAATTATATTATACACAGTGAAAGAAAGTTCTTTATGTTGAAATTAAAAGGATCTACATAATAAGAAGAAACATAAAAGTAGAAAATTCACATTAAAACTAAAAATAATTGAAGTAAAAATAATTATATAAGTATAATTAAGTAAATATAATTATATAAATATAATCAGTTTTATTATGGTAGTTGGTAAATAATAAAACTCCAGTGTGAAGTTAAAAAAGGACAAAATAATAACTATAATCACAATAATTTATTAATCGATATAAATGTTAAAAGGTAAAAATTGTGACATCAAAAGTATATATTGTGATGGTGGTTCAAAATGTCTTGTTCAAAATTATTATTAGTTGAACATAACTGTATAAATATTAAACTTAATATATAAATAAACTCATGGTAATTGCAGCATAGATAAAACTAGATATACAAAATATAATAAAAAATGAATTCAAACACTCTAGTGCTAGACTGAATCATAAAAAAATATCGTAAAAAAACATTTCCCGGTAATTAAAATTGCCAAACATAGGAAAGTACAGAATCAACTAGTTAGATTTTACAATATTTTAAAGAATATTCATTCTTTAATTCTTTGAATGTGTTAACAATTTTTAAAAAAATAGGAGTAGAGGGAATAGGTCCAGATTCGCTTAATGAGATAAACATTAATGACAGGGCCTGTGATTGCTGTTATAAGAAAGGAAAATTATATATTGATATTCATTATGAATTATAAGTAAATCAAACTTAGAAATACCAGAAAATATTCACGTACTACTTATCATTTAATTATTCCAGAAATGCAAGGATGGTTCAATACCTATAAATATATATAGGCCATATCAATAAAATGAAGAAAAATATCACAGACCTATCTTAGCTGCAAAATGTCCAATGTTTTTAAAAAATATCCAACAGGCAAAAATAGTTTGGAACAAAATTCCACATGATTACCTGATAAAGCTCTAAAAATAAGATTAAACAGGGGCCCGGGAGATAGCATGGAGGTAAGGCGTTTGTCTTTCATGCAAAAGGTCATCGGTTCGAATCCCGGTGCCCCATATGGTCCCTCGTGCCTGCCAGGAGCAATTTCTGAGCATGGAGCCAGGAGTAACCCCTGAGCGCTGCCGGGTGCAACCCAAAAAACAAAAAACAAAAAACAAAATAAGATTAAACACACTATAACTTGATAATGTATGTATTACATAGGAAATTAATAAGATACATTCAAATTAGGAAGAAATAAAATGACATCTCTTTTTTGCCATTATGCATAGAAAGCTACAAAAATTCCACAAAATATAACTTAAACAATTTTGTCAATTTATGAGCTCTGAACTGCATATAAAATAGTTTAATTTCTATTTATGGACAATAAATATCAGAAAAAGAAATTTAAAAAACTCCATTTAGAGTAACATCAAAAAGAATAAACTAAACTTAACCAGGAAGGTAAAGGCCTATACAATGAAAACAGAAACTGTGATGAAAATATAAGTAGTGAATGGGAAGATAGTCTGTTCATAGCTGTAATTATTCATATTTATGTATATTTATCAAATATACAATGTACCTTGATTATATATTTGATCAATTGCTCATATATACACATATATATTGTTTTATATTATTTTGAACCATAGTCACGATGGTCTCAGGGGTTACTCCTGGCAGTGTTCAAAGGACCAAAAGAGATGATAAGGATCTAACCCAGATAACTCTATCTGCCATACTATCACCTAGCCCTGCTGTTATTAATATATTTTGTTTAATTTTTGGCCACACCAATCAATACTTAAAGTTTATTCCAAACTTTGTACTCAAGAATTACTCCCGGAAGACTCAGGGAACCATTTCGGATGTTGGGGATCAAACTAAGGTCATCCAGATGCAAGGCAAAAGCACTCTTCTCAGTATCAACACTCTTGCTCCATTAGTATTTTTAAAATTTCCACGTTATCTAAACATCTAAAGATTCAGTACAATGTCTGTGAAAACTTCAAAGAGATTTTTAAAAATAGAATTAGTATAAACAATACTAAGATAGAACCACAGAAGAAAAGAATAGACTAGGACAAGGAATTTTTTTTTTTGCTTTGAGTCACAATCAACTATTCAGAGCTAATTTCTGCCTCTGTGGACAGGGATGACACCTGAAAGGTTTATGGATACATATGTGGTGCTGGGGATCAAAACAAGCTTTGTTGCATACCAGGCAAAAGCCATACATACCTACAGTAATATTACCGTGGCCTCAAGCACAAAAAATTTAAGAAAAAAGGTGAAGCATTACGCTTTATGACTTCAAACTATTTTATTATATTATTTTATTTTACTTTTCTGGGTCACACCTGGCAGCTTTCAGGGGTTACTCCTGGATCTGCGCTCAGAAATCGCTCCTGACAGGAGCGAATAAGGCAACCCGGATTCGAACCACCATCAGTCCTGGATGGGCTGTGCGCAAGGCAAACGCCCTACCCCTGAGCTATCTTTCTGGCTCCTTGATTCCACACTATTTTACTAGGCTGTAGTAATCAAACAGAATAAAGTTGTCATTAAAACAGACAAATAGCTCAAAATAGACACAGAGCTTAAGAATAGAGTTCTTGATATATTTGGTCAATGAAGGTTTGATTTTATATTAATTTTGGACCACACCTGGCAGTGCTCAGAACTTACTCCTGACTCTGAGTTCAGGGCTCACTCCTGGTGGGCTCTACAGATCATATGGGGCTCCAGGGTTAGAACTTGTGTCTGCTGTATGCCATGCAAGTACTATCTCTCTAGCCCCCGAAAATTAATTTTTGTAGAAGAATATAAAAATGGGGTCGGGGGCCCGGGAAATAGCATGGAGGTAAGGCGTTTAAAAATGGGGTCGGAGTGGTAGCAGTGCTGTAGGGCTTTTGCCCTGCATGTGGCTGACCAAGGATGAACCCAGATTCAATCTCTGGCATCGCATATGGTCCCCCAAGGTACGAGCAATTTCTAAGCACAAAGTCAGGAAAAACACTTGAGTGCTGCCGGGTGTGGCTCCAAAACAAAACAAAATAAACAAAAGAATCTGAGAATGGGGAAAAGAATGTTATCTTTAATAAATAGTGCTGGAAAATTGCATGCCACATACTAAAGCATGAAACTGGTTTCTTATATTAAAGTCAACTCAAAATGAATCAAACAGTTGAATGAAATGTAAGAGCTGAAACTAATAAATTCCTAGAAGAAAGCATGTAAGTAAGTTTCTTGATTTTAGTTTTAGAAATTAAAGTGATCTCTAAGTCAGGAGGCAAGGTTAATTCCTGAGATAATTCAGGTATGGATTCCCTCACAAAACCAAGAAACATACGCATAATAGAATTTCATAATAATTAAAATAAAATCAAAAAAGCACTGAAATTTATACCCATAAACTAAAAGAATCCAGTTAATCCAATTAAAGTATGGAATTAGAATTTTAGTTGTGAATGTAGTGTAGTGAGTATCTATCTATCTATCTATCTATCTATCTATCTATCTATCTATCTATCTATCTATCTATCTACATATATGTGTATGTTTGTGTGTGTGGTGTGTGTTGTGGTTTTATGTGTATTAATTTATTGATGCATCTTGGAAAATAATGCCATAATGCAATGTAATTACAATACAAATAATTAAATGATTTTAAATTAAAGGATCAATGTTTTTAGGAATATAAGTTTATATTAGTAAACTTAGAGGAATTAGTACACTTAGAGAATAAAATATACCATATGATCCATCAATTATATTTCAAGGCAAAAGAAATAGTTACTCTTTCTAAGAAATATTTATTCTACCTTAATCATCTCAGAATTATTTGTAATAGTCACATTATGGAAATAACCAGTTTGTCCACAGATGAATAGATAGTATAAATATAATAATACAATATGGTATATATACATAGATATACACATACATAGTGAACTATTAGTAAACCTTAGAGAAGATTGAAATCTTGAAAATTGTGAGAATGTGGTTGAACCTGGAGGCCTGAATGCTAAATGACTAATCCAGAAAAGAAACAAATGAACAAACAAACATGGCTTGGCTTATGTGTGTTCTAAAGGCAAAAAGTTTAATTCTGAGAGTAAAAATATAGTTGTGAGGGCCTAGGGTGTGGTATGAGAGAAAAAGAAGTATACAAACTTTCAGTTATAAAATAAAGTATAATTATAAAGATGATAAATTATAAGCTGTAAGTTATAAAAGACTGAGTTTCAGTTATAAGAGCGATTTTAAAAGGGTTTGTAGATAACTTGACAACTTTAGTCGACAATACTCTTGTGAAACAGAAATTTGTTAAGAGGATAGCAAATTAAATATTATTACTTTCCCCTCTAATATAGTAAATATGTAAGGTGATGATTGTGCTAATTAACTTGTTAGGGGCGATTCCCTTTGGAATGATAATATCATATAATTAAAAAGTTCCTCTTCTCCTATCTCTACCCTAATTATTTGTTGGATTTCTCTTCATATATTGGAATTCTCTAGACCCACTAATTTTTGCTTGATTTAAAATGTTGTAGACATACTTAATTTTTACCCCACTCTATTACGGTACTCTTCTCCAAACAAAACCACAAAATTCGAACTAGCTAATCCTGTCTCCCAATCAGAGGGAGAAGCAATGGAA
>PVKC010020891.1:0-18328 GCA_004027635.1 Crocidura indochinensis
GCTCTGGCTCCCAAAAGTGAAACATTCTTAAATGTCTAATAATATATATGTTTATAGTAGATGATAATAATGAATTGATTGCCTTTCTAGACTATAAGCTATGAATATTGGCTTTAGAAGTCCAAATGCTTTAAGTTTTTATAATATCCTATTTTCTACTAAACCGTAGAAAATTAAATCAAAAGTTTTTAGGGTATACACTAGTATTGTTTTCTGGTATTCTGGTATTATTTTAGTTCTTTTTGTTTTTTTTGGTTTTGGTTTTTGGATCACACCTAGCTGTGCTCAGGGGTTACTCCTGTGCTCAGAAATCACTCCTGGCAGGCTCAGGGGACCATATCAGATGCCAGGAATCGAACCACAGTCCTTCTGCATGCAAGGCAAACGCCTTACCTCCATTTTATCTCTCCGGCCCTATATAGTTCTTTTATCCACCTATTTTTATGTAGAACTGAAAATATGTCTATGCAACCTACTGTTAATTCAGATGAGAAAGATTTTGAAGGTCCTTAAATCAATATTATTAATTCATGATGCTTGATTTTGGTTGGCTACATTATCAAATTACGTATTCTACTAATGAAAACTCTAAAGCCTTAAAGTACTGTCCTTAAAAATAATCATGGTAAAAAAATTAAATAAATAAAATAAAGATAATCATGGTAAAACTGAGGTTTCTTCAAAAATAATTTGTTTTATTAATGTCTTACGAGTGAGGCTATGATATAGAGGAAAACAAGATTGCTTTTCTTTACAGAAAATCAGGTTGCAGAGAAGTCCAGGAAGGACAACATATCCTTGAAAGCTGGCCAAAAGGTCTCTACAAAGTTACTCAGCTTTTCTGTTGATGGTTGAGAAAAAAATCCTTATGAATCAGCATTTCCTTTCCTTACACATAATTAAGCCTGTGTTCCTCCTCCTCTGGAGTTCTCCATTCCCTGTTCTTATAAACTTCATAAGATGTTAAAGATACTGGCTGTTTTGTGTATCTGTGTCCTTGCTGAATTGGGGGAAAATAGGCGGAAAAGCCATTCTGCTAAACATGCTAAACATTATGAGATCATGTGAATATGATTTTTCACTTTACCTCAAGCATGACCCAGTCTCTTTAATTAAAAAAATAAATAAAAAGGCTATGTATCATTTGGTAGGCAAAGGATTTTATTTGGAATCAGATCGGTTGAATGGAAAGATTTGGACTGTGGTTTAGGTTTGCTTGTGGCCTAGATGCAACACCCAACATTAAACGAAACGTATGGCAAAGGTATCACAAAGAGTGGTGAGTGCATTTAGAGAAATAACTACACTAACAACTATCATGACAATGTTAATGAGTGAGAGAGGTAGGATGCCTGTGCCAAATACAGGCAGAGAGTAGGGGAGGAGAAAGATGGGGGACACTGGTGGTAGGAATGATGCACTGGTGAATGGGGGTGTTCTTTTTTGGGGGGGGGCACATCCAGTGATGCTCAGGGGTTACTCCTGGCTATTCGCTCAGAAGTCGCTCCTGGCAGGCACGGGGGATCATATGGGGAACCAGGGGATCGAGCCTCGGTCCGTCCTAGGTTAGCGCAGGCAAGGCAAGGCACCTTACCTCCAGCGCCACCGCCCGGCCCCCGTGGGGGGGGGGTGTTCTTTTTATGACTGAAACCCAACTTCAATCATGTTTGTAATCATGGTGCTTAAATAAAGGCATTATTTTGCACACACAAAAAATGAAGAACATGAGTATAGTGAAAACAACCAAAAACATAAATAAATAAACAAACAAAAAAGTATGATTAATAACTCTGGCATGCAGGCCACACAGGCCACTTTTCCACAAGATGGAGAAAACCAAAATCTAACTAGAAGTAGCACTGTATAAACAGACTATGACCGTGGCCCTGTGCAGTTAGCCATGCCATAGCTGTGAGTTAGCTTTCTCATATTGGAAGAAGCCTTCTGCCTTTATTTGTCTGTATTCAGGAATAGATGAAATTATGTGTTGTATAACCTAAGAAGAGAAATTGTACCAAAAAGTCGTAAGAGGACTTAGACTATTGATCAGTTATAATCTTCAATAATAATTTTATTTTGTTTGGTTCTAAGAGATCTACATTTTTTCTCAAAATATTTTTTGACGATTTTTTTTTAGTTTATTTAGTTTTTGTTTTGTTTGTTTGGAGGGTGGAATTTTGGTTTTGTTTTTTAAACCACATCTGGCAGTTCTCAGGGCTTACTTCTGGCTCTGTGTTCAGAGATCACTCCTGAAAGAACCTGGGGGAGCAAACAGGATGCAAAACTATATGAACCCAGGTCAACTCTATGAGGAAAGCACCCTACCTGCTGTAAGATGACTCCAGTCCATGTTTTGCTATTCTTTGTTTGTTTGTTTGTTTGTTTTGGGGCCACACCCAGCTATGCTCAGGAATTGCTCCTGGCTCTGCACTCAGAGATCATTTTGGTGGGTTTTGGGAACTATATGGGATGCCAGGAATCAAACCATGGTTGGTTGTGTGCGCTCTATCCAGCTTTATTTTGGCATTCTTTTAGAATTTGATTCATTGTTATTAATTTTCAGTTTATAGAATCTCAGGTTTATAGTTCACATTATTCTGTGTGTATATAATCTGCAATGCTAGTGCCATCCTGGCCCATCACTCCTCTCCCCAAGACAATTTGTTTCATTGTTTTATTTTTAGTCAGTTTGTTTGCTTTATTATTATTATTTTTTTTTTTTGGTTTTTGGGTCACACCCGGCAGTGCTCAGGGGTTACTCCTGGCTCCATGCTCAGAAATTGCTCCTGGCAGGCACGGGGGACCATATGGGGCACCGGGATTCAAACCGATGACCTTTTGCATGAAAGGCAAACACCTTACCTCCATGCTATCTCCCGGGCCCCATTTGCTTTATTTTTTATGAGTGAAGCCATCTATTATTGTCCTTTACTTCCTAAAATATTGCCACTTCAAGTTCCATCTATCTTGTCCAAATGACGCAATTTCATTTTTTTAAATAATAGAATCATATTCTACTTAGTGTATATGATATCTTTATCCAGCATTTACACTGGTTTCATATTTTGACTCTTGTAAATAATACTGCCATAAACATGCATGAGGGTGCCATTACCTTTAAAAATTCATGTTTTCATAGTCTTCAAAAAATGCCTGGGATTGGTATCACTGGCTTTTGTGAAATTTCCATTATTTATTACTTATCAATTTATCTTTGGTTTTTTGGAGCACACCTGGTGGCGCTCAAGGCTTGCTCCTGGCTCTAGTCTAACATTTCTAGCAACAGATTTTTTTTTTCCTCCCATCCTTGATAACATTTGTTGTTTCCAGTACTTTTGACAGAGGTCATTTTTACAAATGTAAGGTAGTAATTCATTGTGGTTTAGATTTATTTTTTTTTAACTATAGGAGACCACTAACCACTTCTAGCAGGGTGAAGGGACCATATGCTAGGGAATGAATCTGGGTTGGCCACATGCAAGGCAAGCTCCTTATTCTCTGTACTATCTCATTGTGCCAAGAGAATGCAAAAATACTTGTATTTTATTTCTGTTTCTACTCTAGGTGTTGTCACATCTGCAAACTTCCTGGAAGAGTAATGGGAATCCAGGTGCTTCGTTTCTCTTTGGTTATCATCCTTGTATTACTCCTGGTAGCTGGAGCATTGACCACTTTGCTTCCTAATGTCAAAGAGGACAAGATGCTTACTTTGCGTAGAGAAATCAAACCCCAGAGCAAGTCCACCCTGGATTCCTTCACTCTCATTATGCAGACTTATAACAGAACTGATCTCTTGTTGAGACTTTTAAATCATTATCAAGCGGTGCCACATCTGCACAAAGTGATTGTGGTATGGAACAATATTGGGGAGAAGGGACCAGATGAATTATGGAATTCTCTAGGGCCTCACCCTATCCCTGTGATCTTCAAACTACAGACAGTGAACAGGATGAGAAATAGACTCCAGGCCTTTCCAGAACTGGAAACCAAAGGTGAGTTGTCATCTTGGTTTTTTGCTGTGACTGGCGGGCAACTAACCAGAGCTGCACGGGAGCAGAGCACTGTGGGGTCCTGGCTTTCTTGTGCCATAAGTGATGGAAGGAAATAGAGAATTTTATTTTAAGAAAATAACATTGAGGGGCCGGATCGATAGCACAGTGGCATGCCTTGCATGCAGCCAATCTAGGATGAATGGTGGTTTGAATCCCGGCATCCCATATGGTCCCATGAGCCTGCCAGGAGCTACTTCTGAGCTCAGAGCCAGAAGTAACCCCTGAGCGCTGCTGGGTGTGACCCAAGAGCAAAAAGAAAAAAAAGAAAATACATTGAAAAACTTAAGGCAGGCTTCAAAATGTCAAAAAATAGTTTCCAGGGGAAGGGTAAGGAATCACATCTTTTAACAATGTTGGAAAAGTTAACATTGTGAAAGAAGCTATACCATATAACATATTGCAGCATCAAAGATTGAAAATGCCGGAGCGCTAGTGCAGTGGTAGGGCGGTTTGCCTTGCACGCGGCTGACCCAGGACGGACCTGAGTTTGATCCCAGACTTCCCATATGGTCCTCAAGCCAGGAGCAATTTCTGAGCGCATAGCCAGGGGTAACCACTAAGTGTCACCAGGTGTGGTCCACAAACCAAAAAAGAAAAAAGAAAACGCCATATATCTTATGTCTAATGTATTTTTTGCTACCTCCTCTTTTTTTTTAGACATGCATAGCAGTTTTACAAAGTTTTAATTGACTTAAAATAATCAGTGTCATTTATTATAGATTGACTATCTTTGAAGATTTTAGATGAGAAATTATAAATTCCTCTTCAGACAGCTACAATTCAAATAACATTTTTTGGCTAGATACATCTCTCTAGTAATAAATCTTGTTTATTAATTTGGTCTGAAACATTTTGAATGATTTATATAGACTTATTGTATATTTAACAGTTTTGTTTTATTTAAAAAATGTTCTATTAAAGTATTTTTCCTTTCATTTCAGCGGTATTAATGATAGATGATGACACATTAATTAGTGCCCAAGACCTTGTTTTTGCTTTCTCCGTTTGGCAGGTACTCATTGCTTATATTTTATAAAATCTTAATATAAAGTCTTTCCTGTGTTTAATGAGAGCAGCTTAATTTTATGAGGGATTCAGCCAAAATAATGTAGAAAGTATGTGAAAGATAGATGAACATGTAATATGGTTATGAAGTTACCAATTGTACATACCTAAATAGGTATGTGTAAGTACTCAGTTAAGCTAACCTAAAAAGGTATCTTTATACATGTTTGACTCATGTTTAATATGCTAGAGAGATGAGTGAAAATTCTTTACAAAACAATAATTGGAGGGGTCAAAGAGATAGTACATTAGTAGGGCATTTACCTTGTATACAGCCAACACAGGACAGGTGGTGGTTCAATTCCTAACATTCCATATGGTCCCCGAGCCTATCAGCGGCGACTTCTGAGCACAGGGCCAAAAAGTAACCCCTGAGTGCCACCAGGTATGACCCAACCCCCCAAAATCAATTGGAAATAACTTTACATAAGCAAAGATTAGAATCCAAACATATCATGTGTCTCAAGTGAAAAGTATATATATGGGGCCGGGCAGTGGCGCTGGAGGCAAAGTGCCTGCGCTAACCTAGGATGGACCACAGTTCCCCATATGGTCCCCCGTGCCTGCCAGGAGTGACTTCTGAGTGAATAGCCAGGAGTAACCCCTGAGCGTCACCGGGTGTGGCCCAAAAACCCCCCCAAAAAAAGAAAAGAAAAGTATATATATAATATATTTTTTATAATATATGTGTGTATGTCAACATTTATATAACTTCCCTTAATAGAAAGCATCTGTTGGCCTAGAGAGATAGTGCAGCAGGTAGGGTGCTTGTTTGTATGCAACTGATCTGGGTTTGTTCCCTGACATCCATATGGGACCTGAACCTGCCAGGAGTGATTCCTGAGTGCAAAACAGGAATGAACAATACTAGAGGCATTTGCTATATTCACAAAATTTAAGACCAATTTTGATGATATTGGTTAGCAATTAATGTTACTGATCTGCCCATCCATGTGTGATTTTGGTAGAGAAAAATGGTATTTTCACACAAAGTATACCATTATGGCAGTGTTTAAAATTTTTTTATTCCCTAAATCTTAGATAAGATAACCTGGCATAAATTGTTCACTTTCCTATTAAATAGCTCTACCATATGGAGTATGTGTTGATAGTAACTGAGTTTTACCCAAAGACAGTAAAAACCAGGGCCAGGAGAGCCAGGAAACTACCCAAAGGTGGGAATGGGGTGGGGGGAGTTAGGACAAAGAAGGAACCACTATGACAATAATAGTTGGAAATGGTCACTCTTGACAAGAAAGGAGGTAAAATGATATGTATGGTCCCCTCTCAGTAGTAGTATTACAAACCACAGTGCCTAAAAGGAAAAAAAAAAGAAACAAAGACAGAATAAGATAGAGAAACAGAGAAGAAAAATATCTGCCATAGACGCAGGCTTTGGGGAAGGTGTAAGAAACTGGGGATATTGGTGACAGGAAGCAAGCACTGATGAAGGGTTAGGTAGTGGAACGGTATATGACTAAAATTCAATCATGAATAACTTTGCAATTGTGTATCTCATAGTGATTCAATTAAAATTGATTAATTAAATTAAGATGAAAAAGTAATCTTAGCTGAATTCTTTTTTTTTTTTTTTTTTTTTGGTTTTTGGGTCACACCTGGCAGTGCTCAGGGGTTACTCCTGGCTCCATGCTCAGAAATTGCTCCTGGCAGGCATGGGGGACCATATGGGGCACCGGAATTCGAACCGATGACCTTTTGCATGAAAGGCAAACGCCTTACCTCCATGCTATCTCCCGGGCCCCATGAATTCTTTATTTATTTTTTGAATGACTTTTTTAAAATCAAACTTCAACTACCAGAAATCAGAACAGCATACAAATATTCTGAAGCCCTGTCAAGTAATTAAACACTGTGTGAACAAATCAAAGGCCTAATTTGCACTCTAGTAGCTTTTCTTAATTAGCTACTTGGGATGTAACAGCCTTAGGTGTTAATAGGAAGAGGTTATGGTAGTCTCAGTGTTTAAATCATACAAAGCATGTACTCAATCTATTGAGTGATCTTTCTGGCTCTTTAACAGTGAAGTTAATGTAGTATATACTCATGTTGGCTTTTAGTGATATGTACTTAAAATATGATGTACAATGCAGTGTTAATCTTAATTTAAAAAATATATACAGGAGCTATAGATATATCACAGTGGGTAAGGTGCTTGCCTTACACATGATCAGCGTAGGTATGATCCCCAACATCTCATATGGTACTCCAAACACCACTCAACGGCTTTCAGAATGCAAAGCCAGAAGTAATCCCAGAGCACAATCAGGTGTGGCCCCAAAACCAAATGATAGATAGATAGATAGATAGATAGATAGATAGATAGATAGATAGATAGATAGATAGATAGACAGACAGCATTGTCAAAAATCAATTGATACCTTAAAAGAACATTGAAATCAATAAGGAAAATGTAGTATTCTTTATTTTATATAAATTATATATAATATAAATTATAAAACTAACTTAATATAAATCATTAAAATATAAGTAATTATATACTTAAGTGACTAAAATATGTTTCCAAAATAATTACTTTATATCTTTTTATGTTCTATAATAAATAGCATGTATACACTTATTTTCTGATTTGAAACTTTGAGGAACTGCACAGTGAAGACTAGAATTTATAAATATCAGATAATCTTAAAAGGATGCATACTTATGAGTCTAAAACTTATGGTTTTGGAGAGTCTTGACTTGTGATGGAATTTGACTTATAAATTTATACAGTTGCAAGAAGTCACATGACAAACATATAATCTGTAAATAGGTGCATCTTTAATTGTTCTTTGTCCTTCTCCTTTTTCCAGCAATTTCCTGATCAAATTGTAGGATTTGTTCCTCGAAAGCATGTCTCTACTCCATCAGGCATCTATAGTTATGGAGGTTTTGAATTGCAAACACCAGGATTTGGAAATGGTGACCAGTACTCCATGGTGTTGATTGGAGCATCATTTTTCAATAGTAGATACCTTGAACTCTTTCAGAGACAACCTGTTGCTGTCCATGCTTTAATAGACGAGACACAAAACTGTGATGATATTGCCATGAATTTTATCGTTGCCAAGCACACAGGAAAAACTTCTGGGATATTTGTGAAGCCTGTAAACATGGGCAACTTAGAAAAAGAAACCAACGGTGGCTATTCTGGAATGTGGCACCGAGCTGAACACTTTCTGCAGAGGTCTTACTGTATAAATAAGCTTGCTAGTATCTATGCTAGCATGCCCTTAAAATATTCCAACATTATGATCTCTCAGTTTGGTTTTCCATATGCCAACCACAAAAGTAAAATGTAAAAGTAACACCAATAAGCAAAAACAAGCATCAAAGCTGCTTAATATTTGAAGGAGCTTCTCCATGGTGTCTGGTGTTTTGCATTTTTCAAGTGTCATCTTGACTTTTCATTATCTCCTGAAGTCTCTACAAAGAAATAGTCTGCAACACTTCTAGGACCCAGGAACTTCCCAGGAGACTGGCATTATCTAGATAAGTCTTCCTATGAGCCATTTCATCCACAAATAAAACACCTTCATCAGAAATTTTATTGTTTACATCCTAAATAAGACTATTGTAAAAGTTCTTGAACTTCTGGCATTTGCCTTAAGGACCTATAGCAAGCTGTTCCCAGGACCAGAAACTGCAGAAAAGCATATCCAGCCTTTCCCTTAAAGGATGATCTTATTTGAAGCTTAAAGTACATCATAAAGCAAAAGCCTTTAGTGTAGTGAAAAACTGTCTGAGAAGGGAAGATTCTCAACCCTATATGAAAACAAGTGTGCAATTTGTGGCTACTTGTCCTCCTTTTTAATCTTTTCAACTAGTTCTTCCCAGGACTAACTGAGCCCAGCATGGCTTTGATGCATCCATCTGTACTTTTATTTTCACTGATTAATCTGTTATGACTAGGAGGTTTATATTAGTAGCTGAAAGATGTCCAATTGTTTGCCTGGACAATGTTTTTGTGAACATTTACTGCATGGATCTAAAAATTTGAGCCACTGTTCTTCATATGCAACTTACATGCAGCAAAGAGTAAATGTGTTATCTAGATTCGGAAAATGTTTTTGTCACTGACTTTGAATTTGAGATTGTACATTAATTGTTATATTTTGCCTAAGGTATGCGTTGTTTTAAAACAAAATAACTTCTGAAAGAATGATTGCATTGTAATCATCAGAGGTGTCAACAAATTCTTAGTTGAAAGATCTTTATTTTTAAGATATTTATTTTTAAGACTTAAGTTTTTATCTATAATGGAATTGTATGTACTATACATGCACAATCCCTTGTATTCAGTATTTTTTAAGACCCAAGATCCTATTCTTCATGATGAATTTTGGTTATATACATACAGAAAAAATAACACATAAGCTATGGTAGAAAAATTCCATAAGAAGTTTATCCGTTTATCATTGTTGCCCATCACAGGCAAATTAATATCTATGCTTGGTTTTCATCCATTATTGGTGCAATGAATACCTTATTAGGCCTCTGCCCACTATTTTCCTTATCCTCCAAACCTCCTCCTCCTCCCCTAATGCCTTTATATTCTCAAAATTGCAAAGTTGTAAGACTATTAAACAATATTTTGTTCCAACAATGAGGTCTCTCTCTGTACAGTTCAATGTGTGTTGCTTCTTTCTATTAATGTGTATATATGTATGTTGTAAAGGACAATAAAACAAAACCTCACTAAAAACCTGTAACATTCATCTGCTTTGTCTAGCTTACATAGTTATACTATTTTTGCCTCTTGGAATTCCACGAGTTGATGAATAACATAAACTTTATCATTTAAATATTCTCTGATTATAAAAATTCATTTTTGTGACATTTTTAAAAACCCATAAATATTCTAATTTATTGCTCACATTAAGAGACATTAGCAGAGGGGCCGGGCGGTGGCGCTACAGGTAAGGTGCCTACCTTACCGCGCGATACCCCGGTTCCCATATGGTCCCCCGTGCCTGCCAGGAGCGACTTCTGAGCGCATAGCCAGGAGTAACCCCTGAGCGTCACTGGGTGTGGCCCAAAAACCAAAAAAAAAAAAAAAAAAGACATTAGCAGAGCCAGAGCAATAATAGCACAGCAGTAAGGCATTTGCCAACCTGGTATGTGCCTACCTGGGATGGGCCTGGGTTTGATCAATCCCTGGCATCCCATATAGTCCCCTGAGACTGCCAGGAGTGATTTCTGAGTGCAGAGCCAGGAGTAACCCCTGAGCACAGCCTGGTGTGGCCCAAAAACTGAAAGAAAAAGAAAAAAAAAAAAAGAAGAGAAAGACATTAATTCTATTTTCTGTAAAAAATTCTCACTGGAAAAATATTCTCAAATTTTATTTCCTGTATTTTCTTCAAGATTTTTATGCATCAAATAAGTTAATTATTAAGGCCAGGAAGATAACATAGTGGGTAGGGAATTTGTCTTGCAGGTGTCCAACCTGGGTTTGATCCCCTACATCCCAGGCTGTCCCCTGAGCCTGCCAGGAGTGATTTCTGAGTGCAGAGTCAGGAGTGACCCTGAGCACCACCAGGTTTGGTCCAATAACCCCCTAAATAAGTTAGTCACGTGTTTTACAGACATTACAGAGCAAATATGAAATTAAAGTAGGCTCTTTCTTTTTTATGAAAACTTACATGTGGCTAGACTTTTACTAAAACTCTTAGTCTGTCTAATATTATGACTGAAGAAAAGTTATACTTGGGCTTGAACCTGCAAGAGAGCAGAGACAGTACAAGAGAAAAGATGCATTCCTGGTATGTTCTTATTGCCAACACCACTTTTATTCCCCAGGTATTAAGCCTGGTGCATCCCCTGGAAGCCACAGCACCTCCAAAATGGCCAGTACCCAGCACCCCAAAGCCAACCAACTTTACATCCTCTGGCTCTTACCAGTAGGCCAAGACTTGATGGTAATTTCTCTGAACCTTCTTTTGCTTCCTTCCTTCCTTCCTTCTTCCTTCCTTCTTTCCTTCCTTCCTTCCATCTTTCCTTCCTTCCTCCCTTCCTTCCTCCCTCCCTCCCTCTCTCTTTCTTTCTTTCTTTCTTTCTTCTTCCTTTCTTTCTTCTTCCTTCCTTCCTTCCTTCCTTCCTTCCTTCCTTCCTTCCTTCCTTCCTTCCTTCCTTCCTTCCTTCCTTCCTTCCTTCCTTCCTTTCTTTCTTTCTTTCTTTCTTTCTTTCTTTCTTTCTTTCTCTCTCTCTTTCTCTGCCACATCTGGTGACGTTCAAGGGTTATTCCTGGCTATGTACTCAGAAATCACTCCTGGCTTGGGAACCATATGGGATGCCAGGGAATCAAACCTAGGTGCATCCTAGGTTAATGCATACAAAGCAGAGGCCCTACCCCTTGCCTCACTGCTTCAGTCCTTTCTCTGAACCTTCTGAGCACCACTAAGTAGCAATCTTCCCTTGCCTCCCCCCCAAAAAAAACCTGCTTAAAAGAAGAAATTAAATTTATTATTTTAGTCACCATAATTTATAATATTATTTATTATATGTTTTTATGAATACAGCATACAAACCCCACACACTCCATCCTCCTGTCTCTCTCTACCATTATTTCAGCACTTTTCCCTCAAACACTGCCACCCTCCAGCCATCTTTTCACCGTGGTAGTAAGCTCAGTTCTGTAGATTTGTTTACATATTATTTTGCTTTGAGCCACTTGTTATTCCCTTACTAAGAGAAGCAATGACATTTAGGAATTAAGTACACCAGTAGAGCGTGTGATGTCACATTCTTGACTGTCCTTTATTTATTTAACCTTTGGAGCTTCAGTTTTGTTATCTGCAAAGAAAAAATGATAATCATAGCTCTGTGGTGGTTCCATTAAAAGAGTACGGCTCATAGAAACATAACACAAATGCTTTATTTTCAATGGTCAATAAATGAATGTTATTGGGGCGTGTCACTGACGGTTAGCAAATTTCAAATCTACAAATCACCACCTGGATCCTGGACCTGTCAAGGTGGACAGTGGGAAATTGTCTTTATATAGCAATGGACAGAGAACCAAACAATTTCCACCTTGATTTCCTTTTTTCAAATACCTTCTTTTTGTTATTATTAAAGCAGTATAACTTTATCCTAGGAATTTTGACTTAGAACAATATAAAGAAATAAAAAGATTACCATCTAATTATCTTTCTAGGCATTTATTAATACCATGGATTATTGAACAGAATAGTCATCATTGACTCCGCTACATGAATAAGCCATAATTTGTATAATAAATCATATTACCAGTTTGTTTGATATACTTTTTTTTTTTTTTTTGGTTTTTGGGTCACACCAGGCAGTGCTCAGGGGTTACTCCTGGCTCCATGCTCAGAAATTGCTCCTGGCAGGCACGGGGGACCATATGGGGCACCGGGATTCGAGCCGATGACCTTTTGCATGAAAGGCAAATGCCTTACCTCCATGCTATCTCCCGGGCCCCTGATAGACTTTTCTTACCACAATTTTTGATTGCATATTCTTGACTTGAACAGATATCTTTGATCATATCTGTAATTATTTCTATTTTCTTTTTTGGCAAGAAGAGGGTGAACGGATGTTGAGGCCACACTCTGCTGTGCTTCTGTCTTCATATTCAGGGATCACTCCTGGTGCTGCTCTGTGAACCATACTGTGTTACCAGGATTGAATCAGGTTTGCTTATCTGCAAGGCCACCACCTTAACTACTATCCCTCCAGTCCCTGTAATTATATCTTTGTAAATCATTAATATCTGAATCTATCTAGTAGGATGATAAAGGGGATTTTATATTTACTTCTATATACTTCCAGAAAAATTGCTATAGCTACAGATTCTTTGTCACATATAGTTAATCATATTTTCCAGCAGTACATATTTAAATTTTTTATTTTATTTTTATGTTTTTACAAAACAGCTACCGGATTTGGAAATACTTCCTGTACTATACTTACTCCGTACTAAGAAGGTTGAAAAGATAAACATCAAATAAAAGAGGAAAGCATTACATTGAAAGCAATGTAAGCTTCCAGAAGCTTATAAAATGCTTTTAGAAGCTGCTCCAAACTCCAGTATTAGAATATTATTTGCTAACCCTTTTCTGGTAGCAGAATAAATGAATTAGAAGCCCCCCAAAATGCTCATATTTGTTCCCTTCAGAAGAATCTAGTGCTTTCATCTCAAGCTCAAACAGAATGCTTGAGTTACACATGTGTGTGAGTGTATTTATGTTAGTGTGTACATGTGCAATCTCGCTACCATGTTATACCTACATACATGTGTGATAGTTGTGGGGATGTGTAAGAATGTTCAAAATATTGGAAACAGCTGCATCTATCTCCACTTACTTTTTGTCTGTAGAATAAATATGAAAATAATATTAATTATTAATAATATTAATCAATAATAAATATTAAAATTATACCACTTGTTTTTGGTTTGAAAAGGCATAATGTGGTCCTGTTCTTTAATTTTTATAATCCCTTTTAAATTTTTACTTCATGGGCCTCTATTTCCCTCTTTTGTCTCATATTTCTATGATGACACTATTTTACTTCACAGACAAAAATATTTAATGAGGGACCAGAGCGGTGGCACAGCAGTAGGGCATTTTCCTTGCACGTGGCTGACCCAGGACAGATCGTGACTTGAGCCCCAGGCCTCCCATCACATCCCCCAAGCCAGGAGTAATTTCTGAGCACATCGCCAGGTGTAACCCCTGAGTGTCACCGTGTGTGGCCCCAAAACAAAAACAAACAAACAAAAAATGAGTAGCAGTAGCTTGTATCTGGAAAATTAAAAAAATTGGGAAAGGTCACAGTCAGCTATGCTAAGTAATCACTCCAGATGTCCCTGGAGAATCATTCTGTGCTGGGGATTGAACCCTGGGCCTCCAGCATGTGAACACATATTCTAGCCTTGAGTTATCATTTTGGTCCAAAAATATTTCCGAAAACCATTACTAAAAAATTCTGGAAGCTTTGTCAAGACTAAAAGAAACTTGTATTTGAATTAGTAAATAGGTAAAATTGTGCCATAAGAGCTTTGTCTTCAACCTTTGGTACAGGAATCAGTGCCAGTTCATGGAAGATTCCTAGTGAAACATTGGATTAAATAAATTAAATGTTATCTACATTGTTAAGTTTTTTTGTTTGTTTCTGTCTTGGTCATCAGCCAGTCTACCAAATATTTCTTTTTTTACCCCAATTGGCAGGTGTGAAAAGGATAAAGAGAACTGCCTTAGAGAATAAAATGAAGAGCAAAAAATGAATATGCAAGTAATGAAAACAATTTAAGGAGCTCTATTGGTTCTAGTTCAGAATGTAGTGCTCAACTAATATTTAAACTAGAAGTGGCTCTTGAGGCTTTTTTTCTGTTCATGTCAATATTTCTTTTACTTGGAAAAATCAAAATTTTCACCTGAATAATGTAAATAGTTTAAAAAATAAGATGGAGAGGCCGGAGAAATAGCATGGAGGTAGAGTGTTTGCCTTGTATGCAGAATGATAGTGGATCGAATCCCAGCATCCCATCTGGTCCCTCGAGCCTGCCAGGAGCACAGAGCCAGGAGTAACCACGAAGCGCTGCTGGGTGTGACCCCCCCCAAAAAATAAGTTGAAAAAGGAGAAATTAAGCAAAGCACTGAGTTCTTTACATGCTTTGATCATCACTACCACATGGTCTCCACAGCAATTGTCGAAATAACCTTGTAACTCTCAAATGAATTATAAATAAATAAGCTAAAAGACATCAGATCTAACTAATAGCTTCTGCTCTTCACTTTTGCTTTAACTTCAGGGCAAACAAAGTATAGGGTCATATATGATTAAAAAAATGGTCCTGTCACATGGTGAGTTGAATCTAAGGATGCAACAGTCTATGACAATAAAGATTTAAGCATCCCAAATGTCTCTAGGTTAAAATGGGAGGGGAGTTTTGCATGGCATTTTATTATAATATTAATAAAATAAGGTAAATAATTTATCTGGGTAGCACATACTAATCACAATGCAAGCTTAAGTTTGGCATCATGGGACGCACTTGATTAAGGCTGAAAATTAAGGAGGGAAAACTACCATACTTTGCAGAGTTGAGTATATTAAGTAGTAGCACTTCTGATGCACAAACTGTGACTCCCAAATTTGATCATATTGCTAAGAGTTTCCCTGATTCTGACTTCTTTCTCACTCTTGTTCCTGATCCACATATCTGGGAAGGAAATAGCAGGGAAGGAGATTTATTTATTCATAAGTAAATATAAACTATATTGTGTTTTGTGGAAGTTTTTGTGGACTATCCTGGAACTGCTCAGGGTTTATTCCCTGAGGATCTCTCTGAGGGACAGGAGATGAGGGACCAGATGAAATGTTGGGGATCAAAACTGAATCACCTCTGTACAAGGCAGGTGACCTACCATCTGTACTATATCTCTGACTTCCATAAATAGACACTATTGAAGTACTACCTCTGGAAAATGTTATCTAATAATACAGAATATTATGTAATATGGTATATATTTAATTTTTAACTTAGTGTTTTAAGAGGGCGTTCCAGCAATATTCAGCCCTAGGGGTGTGGTCCTGACCTTTCAGTGTCTTGTCCAATGATAACAAGCACTGCACCTTGGATCTAGGCTGAAGGACCAATTTACATACAGAAAGACTTTTGAATACATGAATTACAGAGCATAGAAGTCAAGGCCTCTCCCATCCAAGGCACCCAACCAACCCCTTTGAGCTGCCCAAGCAGTGTGTGTTTTAATGATATATTTAAGTTAAAGAAAAAGTCCAGCATGATTTACTAAATATTCATTTTTTTGTTTTTATTTTGTTTGGGGAGCACACATAGCGACACTCAGGGTTTATTCCTGGCTATACATTCAGAAATCACTCCTGGATTGGTGGACCACATGGAACGCTGGGGGATTGAATTGAGGTCTGTCCTAGGTTAGTGTGTGCAAGGCAGACACCCTACCGCTTGAGCCACCACTCCGACCCCTTTTTTTTGTTGTTGTTGCTGTTACTTTGTTTTTTTTACATTCTTAACAAAATTTTGAGTATTTTGAGTGTTTTTTTTGAATGCTTGAGTATTTTTGGTTTAAGTAATAAACTTAATAATCAGATACTTGTTTATCATATTTTATAAATGTATATGATTATTAACATAACCAAATATGTAATTTACTAAGATACTTAATAATTTTATAAAGACAACTTATATAGTAAAGAATCCTAGAATGGGAAAAATACTGAGATTTCATGACATAGTATTATTTCTTTTTTCTGTTTGTTTTGTTTTTGTTTGTTTTGTTTTTGTTTTGGGGCCACAACCGGCGGTGCTCAGGGGTTACTCCTGGCTGCTATCTGCTCAGAAATAGCAACCAGCAGGCACGGGGGACTATATGGGACTCCGAGATTTGAAGCAACCACCTTTGGTCCTGGATCGACTGCTTGCAAGGCAAACGTAGCTGTGCTATCTCTCTTGGCCGACATAGTATTATTTCAAACAAATACATTATTGCTTTTGTTTGTTTGTTTTTTGAGTCACACCCACCCAACCATGCTCAGGGCTTACTCCTGGTTCTGAGCTCAGAAATCGCTCCTGGCAGGCTGGGGGGATCATACGGGATGCTGGGAATCCAACCACCATCAGTTCTGGGTCAGCCGCGTGTAAGGCAAATGCCCTACAGCTATGCTATCTCTCTAGCCCACATTATTACTTTTTAATTGTTGCCACAACCTTGCAGTGTTCAGGGATTACTTCCAACACATTTGTTGGATTACTCCTGGAAGAGCTCCTGGAACACTAGTGGAAAACTAATGCCAGGGAGCACACTGGTTTTCTGGTTGCAAAGCATGAGTTATCTTTCCACTAATACCATTATATTTTTAGTATCCCTAGCCATTTATGAATAGTCAAGGAGTAAATCTTTTTTGGGATTAGAGGGTTTTTCTACTGCCTAAAATAAACAGTTTCTGTTTCTGAAAATAAACAGAAAATAAATAATTTTCTGGCCAGTTTTTTCACCCCCATAAAGCAGAAAATTCCACAGAAACTCTTGTTAGATTTGGTTAATCAAATTCGTGTTGCCGTAGGCCTTTAAAATATCTTAAATTTGAAAAAGTTGAACTACCCATACTGATTTACAAATCAGGCATATAACTGTCTATGCATTTAATTCAGGATGCAAATAAAAATTTTAAAGAAAAAAAAGCTATCTTGAGCCTACTGAAATGGACAAAATGTGTTTTTTATGGAATTTACCAGCAGGTGTCAGTGCAACCTAATTAACCGAGTGACATTGTCAATAGATTAGCTTGATAATAAGCTAAAAAAAAAGTTTCAAAAAGCAAAATTAAACACCTAATGTCAATGTATCTGTTTAAGTATATCTCCTTTATATATTTTTTTCTTTGTCAGTGCTCTCTGTATATATGCCTGGGATGAAACCCAAGTCTCCCTCAGGCAAAGCACACATTCTATCCTACTCAGTTATGTCTGTCCCTAAGGATATCTTCTGACACAGAGCTATACGAAAATGCTAGTCTTTCAAAAGTTACTAAAATGGGTTCTTACTTAAACAACTAATGTCGTATAATGCAGTATTATCATCATGTGCTATTTATATGATATGTGCATGCATATATTATATTATATGTGCTAATTTTTTTTTTGTTTTTGCTTTTGTTTTTTGTTTTTTGGGTCACACCCGGCAGTGCTCAGGGGTTACTCCTGGCTCCATGCTCAGAAATTGCTCCTGGCAAGCACTGGGGACCATATGGGGCACCGGGATTCGAACCGATGACCTTTTGCATGAAAGGCAAACGCCTTACCTCCATGCTGTCTCCCGGGCCCCTTATGTGCTAATTTTTATGATAATAACACTTCTCAAAGACACTACATGACCTCAAATAATAACAAAGCAAATTTCTATGGCAAAGTGAAATTTTTTTAATTAATATATTTTATTTAAACACCTTGATTACATGCATGATTGTGTTTGAGTTTCAGTCATGTAAAGAACACCACTCATCACCAGTGCAACGTTCCCATCACCATTGTCCCAAATCTTCATTGTCCCAAATCTCAATTTTTAAAACAATTTTAAAACATTTATTTCTAATTTTACTTTTTTCTTGTATTGTGATTTACAATTTTGTTGTTGCTGTTGTTGTTTTGGGTCACACCCGGCAGTGTTTAGGGGTTACTCCTG